>MJCC01000020.1:244192-285482 GCA_001766655.1 Phytomonas francai
GCCGCGCCGCCGTCCAGCTCGCCCTGCACCGCCACGAGCGGCACCGCGCGCGCCGCGGCGACGAATTCGGCACGATCACGGGAAAGGACCGGGCGGCGGCCGTCGTGCAGCGCGTCGCCCTCGGCTACGTCGAGCGCCGGCGCGCCGGCGCGCGGCTCGCGGACGAGCGGCGGTTCCTCGGCCTCGCCCCCGCCCCGCGCGCCCACGGCGACCGCGAGGCCGCCCTCGCCACCGTCCACGCGCACGAGAACAAGCTCCGGCAGCGCATGAACCGGGTCGAGCTCCGCGAAAAGGCCCCCGCGATCGAGCGCCACCTCAAGACCAAGCAGGGGCCAAAGACCATGGAGGAGATGCTCGACGAGATCCTCATGCACATGGCGTACGCCAGCATGGAGCGCAAGGCCGATCCTGCGGCGGCCGCCAACGCGCTGCTCGACTTCCCGCCCCCCCACGAGGGGGGGAGCCTGAGGCTGCTCGAGCAGCTCCCGACCGCGGCGAAGGACCCGGCGAAGGCGGCGGGCGGACGGAGGGGCCAAACGGCGCCCCGAAGGTCCGTCAGCCCCGCCCCCGCCCCCGCCCCAGTCGACGCCGGCGCCGCCGAAGCCGCCTCCGCCTCGCAGCCGTCGTTGGTGGACGACAGCAGGGCCGCCTCGAGGGTGGGGGGCACGAGCCGGGGAAGCCGCAGCGGGGGCGGCAGGCTCGTGAGGTCGCGATCGAAGGGCTCGGAGAAGGGGGAGGCCCAGGGCGCTGAGGCCACGGGATCGTGCTTCTGGAAGCTCATCAAAGAGACCGAGGGGCGCTACCAACGCGTCTGGCTGCCCCATTACCAGCGGCACTGCCTCGAGGAGGGCGACTTGAACCGTCAGGTGGATGAGGCGATGCTGAAGCAGGAGCTGCTGGAGGGGCCACACGGGATTTTATCGGAGCTTCGGAACTGCGTGGACGAACTGGTCATGATTGAGGTGCAAAACTTACAGGCAAAGCTAAAGAGCGAAAAGAAGTCAAAGAAAAAGGCCAAAAAGGCACCCAGGACGAAGAAACCCAAGCTCACGGATCCGACGAAAGGGGTGGACTTGGAGACCAGCACGAATACGCTGGTGTACGAAAACAAGTGGCAGCTTGTACCTGTAGAGGTCTCACTACAGAGCTTCGTAGGCTCCGACAACCTCATGGCGAACCCGCTCGGGCAGATCCTGCGCCAGCAGCGCTCCGATGAAGAAATCACGAAGAAGTGGCAGCGAATCTTGCGAAACTGGAACGAGTCGGTGGAGGTGGCGATGGGGGGGGTGAAGAAGGAGGCGTTTGAAAAGCTTTTTCAGGCCTACATGGACCAATCGACATGGCTGAAGGAGCCGTCCGCGGCCCAAATCCGGCGCGCGGTAACGGAGTACGGCATACTGCCACTGGGGTCCCAGATCCTCCACGACCTCGCGCCCCACCCGAAAGCGCTTCTTTTCTATGGGTTGCCAGACTCGGGAAAAACGATGATGGCGTATGCCATGTGCAACGAAGCCGGGGCCAATTTTTTCAACCTCTCTCCCGCGAATTTTAGCTCGACCAAAGGCATCCCCAAAGTCGTACAATTGGTTTTCTACGTCGCGCGCATGAGAGGGCCTTCGATCATATACATGGATAACATTGAAAAGGTCTTTCCCGGTAAAACAAGTGGGAAGAAAAAAAAAGACCCACTGGTACTGCGCGGCAAAAAGATTAAGAAGGAGATTCTGAAAGGGTTGAACAGCCTGCCAGCAACAGATCGTGTTCTACTGCTGGCAACGACGTGTGAACCATGGAATGCGGACCAAGATGCTTTGGTGAGTACCTTCCCCCACGCGGTGTGGTTCGCATCGCCGGATTACGCCACGCGCATGTCCCTTCTCCGGCATTTTGTCATTAGCAAAATTCCTCCTGGGCATATTAAAGATGCCACGATGACGGATGTGTATTCACCATTTTTGTACGAGCAGATCGCGCTTTTCACGGAGGGGTGGTCAACCGGTCAGCTCAAGAGGGTAGTCGATCGAACACTGAGTGAGCGTCGTATTGAGCAGTTACTCCAACGCCCATTACAGGCAAACGATTTTCTGACCGCATTGGCGGAGGAAAGGGCACCACCGGACGGAGAAGTAAACAAAATGAAAGAATTTCATAACTCACTACCCTACACCATGCGCCGCGCCAACCCACCGGAGGACTTTCCGCCAGAAGAAACAGGAGTTGGAAAAAGAAAGAAATCAACCGCGAGGAAAGCTAGAAAATAAAGGTCCTGAGAAATACTTGACCTTAAAAAAGGAAAAGTGTGATACCCCTTACGATAAAGCAAATTTCCAATGAGTAATGTGACTCCTGTTTGAATGTAAATTAGTATATTAATTTTGAAATTGTTCCTTTATTTTTTCAGCGTACCTGAACACGAGACTGATCTGTGAGGCTGAGCAATGAAAAGGGAGCAAGAAAGGGGGGGTCTGCGCAAGGACCGCTTCCCCCTTTACATGCCTCGGTGTGTTGTGAAAATGTGCAAACGGAACGCCTCTCTATCTACCCCTTTCCTTTCTCTCTATCTGTAACTCTTCTTTGCTTATAGGATACGGGGAGGCGACCCCGCGAATAGAACGTGAGATTGCACCCACATGATGAAATTATCAACATGTTTCCTGTCAGTCTGAGATAATACACTCATGAAGACATATCTTCAACTCAGCTCACACTGATGCGTGCGATTAGGCGTTTGGCGTGTGTGTGTGTGTGTGTGTGTGCTATGGATGGGAGGGTAGGGGTCGGAGCTTTGCAAGGATGGACAATTATATGTTGGTCCAAACAGTTTGACCGATATCGACATGATAAGCAAGCATAAACAATCACCTTTCGTCTGAGCAAAGTCCGGCCCCGTGCACACGCGCGTGTGCATTTACCTCACAGCGAGGGAGCTCTCCTGTCGTTTTCCTTCCTCCCCATGTAGCAAAGCGGCTTTAGCCTTGGCGCGGGTTCACAAAATTCTTCCATACCGTACGCCATCTTGGTGCGCCTCGAGATCGAACCTAATTGTGCGTGTTGTTCCTTGCCGTGCGGTGCTGCTGTCGGTGACATGACGAAAAGCATAACTTCCTTGTGCGCGAGCACAGCCATGAGCGCACTGTATGAGCCAAACAAAACTCAACAGGTCTGAGGTCACCACCGCAGCGCCGAACGCGGCAAGAGGATGCATAAGTGGTGGTGCAGGAGGGGGGCGTTGCAGCCACGCGCATGGCTTTTCATATTGAGGGGCGCGGCTTTATGCCCGTTATTATGAGGAGCCCTTCGCTGTGATATCCTTCGAAGGTTTGCTGGTATAGCCGTTTTGTTTTCTTGTTTTTTTTTTTAATATTCTCGATTTTCTTTATCAATCTCTTAGGTGCTTTTGAATCCATCTGTGTAGTAGACTATAATTTTATTTACCTCATTTTTATCTATTTCTGATTTCATGGTTTATGTTCTATTTCTTTGTTATATTTCTTTTTTTAATAGCTTAGATTTATAGTAATTTTTTTCACATTTTTCTAGTTAATATTTTTGTTAATAGGGATATTCCATTGATTTTCTCACACAACCTTCTGTCATTTTCTTATAATTGTTACCTTTTTTTTTTCAAAAGGGCGAATCGAAGTATTTCCTCCATTTTTTTTCTCTTTTAGATTTCGAATATCCTGATATTTTTGAGCCAAGCTCGTAGAAAACTTTTTTTCGACGTTTAGTCGAGATAGGGGGGTGGGCGAGGGGAATCTACAAAATTTGAATATTATAGCAGGTATTTTGACATCAACTAATTTGTCTTTCATTTCTTAAACTTTTGCTTCAAGACTCTGTCTTAATTATACTCATGACTCGAGATTCTTCTTCTTCATCGTTGCAAAATTTGCGATCTTGGGCTCCTATGTTCCAGGAAGCCAAGAAACCTACCCAATCGTCTCCAGAGCGTTACGTATCCAAACACCCTTTCCGTTCTGCTGATGTGTCCCAGTCTCATTTGGAACCTTCAAAGCCCCATTTGTTTGACTATTTAGAGAAGCTCCGCGGCAGCGTACAAGAACAGGCTGCTTTGTCTCTACGGGCATCTGCTGTGATGTCTTCTAAATCTCGAAATGAAGAGGAGGAGGTTGACAAAAGAGATCAACAGAATACAGACCATCGTTATTCACGGCCAGTCTCATTGCTGTCACGCATGAGGTCTTTTTTTGTCTCCATGTCTCAAGTACCAGAGCAAAATGAGAATGAAGTAATTCAGTGTACCGGTCATAACCAAAAATTTTCATTGGGCATACACCAGAAACCTGATGAGGATCGAGGTGCAAGGTTAACAAAGCGTCAAAGACAGCCGCCAATAAATAATCTTCCTGAAAGTAAATATTCATGTGACACTGATAGTGCAATGAATTATCCAAAGGTGTTAGAAAGTAATACTTACCCGGGTGTTTCCAAAGGCAAAATGGCTGGTTTCGAAACCAACCAACCAGTTTCGACACACACAGTATCCGGTATGCATAGTCAGTCTTCTTTTTCTTCCCCTGCCGTGGCTGCCACAAAAGAAAGAAAAGATGATTCATGCAACTACCAGCCCCCGCAGAAGCGGGAACGACGGCACTCCTTGACTCCGGCTAGTACTGCGCTGAAAAATACAGGTCCCGGCCAGATGCGACAATCATGGTCGTGGGTGGCATCTGCAGACAAGGATGCGAAGCCTACGGACGGTTGTGCTGTCATAGGCCCGTCTTTTGAAGTAAAGAAACATTTAACTAAAGATGGGCAGGCACCACTTTCCTCCGGTGGTGAAACGGGTTCTAGTGTTCACAATCTTAAAGTAGCCAGTGTATTTAGAATGAGTCAGCATAACCCTTGGCAAGACACGGATTCGAATCCTGCTTCTTATGGAGACAAAGCGCCTAGCTCATCAGATGCAGGGAAACTTACAGCTGTCGCGTCAATGCGCTTAGCAATCCACGAAAAGGGTTCCATTCCTGAACTATCGCAGGGAAACGTCAATACAAGCGTTTCAATTGCAAATCAAGATCCTCGCCGGAGAAGTGAGAGCGGTGGAAAACGCAAACAATCTGTCCGTAATACCCCTAAACGTCTTGTTCAGGAGGTGAGGGGTGGTAGCAGCCAACTTGTTGGTGCGGGTATGCGCCATATGGTGTTTGACACGTCTTCACTACTTGAGTCGGACCCCGGTGTGCTTAATTTGATTGTCGAGAAGTGCGTGATATGTATTCCTTTCACTGTCCTTCATGAGCTTGATTTGTTTAACAAGGGAATCAACAAGACGATGTCATCAGCGGAGACGGATTCTAAACGTGAATGGCTTAGACATCGATCCCGTGAAATTAGAAATTTCATTTTAGCCCAACAGAGGAGCAAACATCCCGATACGTCAGAGGCTTGTCACATAAGAATACAAAAGCGTACAGAAGTAATGTCAGAGTACCATGACAAAGCTAAAAGTAACGATGATTATATTTTAGGATTCGCAGTTTATTTGAAAGAGCGAGAGAAACTAGATCAGGTCACATTTATAACTGAAGATAAATTTCTTTTAATCAAGGCAAAAAATGAGATCGGTGATAGCTACTCGTATGTGGATTTGAAGCGCTCTTTTGGTTTGCATTTTTAATAAATACCCCTCACATGCCAGATTCGAGGGCTGATTTTATCTCTAGTTCTTTTTCTTTTTATTAGATTGTTTCATGTTAGTCGATGTGCTGACTTGAATGGAAATTTATTTGACCAGTTGTACAACAACAACGTAGTTTCCACAGATGAATGTCCTATTGTGCGCTGATACTTTCTATTGTGTGCGTTTCAATTTGGGTGATTAATATTTGGTTCTCTCCAAAGCGAGCGGGTCAAGCTATTTTTTTCCCAGCGTAAGTTTTTTTGGTCGAGGTCTTGGGTATCAAGCTTATACGATTACTTTTTTTGGGCTGTCTTGCGGTGGTTATGTAACATTCTTGCGTCAAGTCTCCCCCAATTCAAAGGAAACAGATCAGGCCACCTTTTCGAAAATACATATAATAGGTGATTTTCACGGTGGTTAGGTTTCCAGTCAAAGCTAAGGGAACGCAAATACAACATGCAAGCAGCCTACAATTCCTCCACAGTTCGTTACATACCGATTTGTGTGTATTAAGAATATAATACCTATATAACCATTTGTAAAAAAAAAAAATGTTTGTGCAGAGTTTAACTCAATACCTAGATATAGGGAGGTTAATAAAAGAGAACTGGTACGGGCAAGTGATTTTAGTTGCATCTGCATTGGTGCAAAATGGCCTTGTGTGGTAAAGACAAACTATTCCAGCCATAGGAAGTGTCAAGAGCCAAATTTACACTTTGTTTTGGCTATGCTGTTACCATTTCAGAACACTAGAAAGGGTTGAAAGTTGTGATAGGAGGGGGGGGGGGGGGGGGGGGGTAAGCTGGTTCTTTTCAGCCTCTATATCTTGAAGTAGTTGATCAGTCTTGTTTATTCTTCACTACCTCTTTACACATGAAAACAAACGAATGAATTCCCTCATACTTTATTGGGGAGTCATCATCCATAGTTGGACTTGTTTTCATTAGGAGGAGGCAAGGTGCGTGTTTGCATATTCTCACCACGATGCAAATTTTTCCCATAGGAAAGTATCGACTTGGTCGCATTTTTCACGAAGGCCTCAGTGGCACCCTTGTGAAATCTCCCAATTTTTAGTCCTAGTTGATTTCAGAGTCTGAATTCCCATCTATGTTTTCAATTTTCTCGAGTACTCAAACTAAGCGCATAGCTGTAAGTGGTACGATCGCTTCATTCATGTTCTTGCTTTGATTATGTAGAGCGATTACTAGCGGTTCATATTGGCCTCGTATAATTTCCATACGATAACTGTACCTGTCAAAGTAACAACCTAATAATTGGCTCCTTTTAGCTAATGAACCTTTTGGAAGAATCAAACATGCATAGTTTTGCCGTCTCGCGAGTCGATATTTGGGTCGATGCATCTAACGACAACTTGACATAGATTGATGCGAATATGCATTACAGGCGAGCTTGTGAATGAAAAGGGGACTGCATGTACTGTGTTAATGGAGTTTAGCTTGCTAATGCTACTTTAGCGCACTAAGATACTGGGTAAACTGTTTTCCAGATAGAATTTAAGGTTTATTTATTTGTCACGCCGTGAAGTGATCTTCTCGATCATTGTTTCACAAATGATTTCCATTTGAGAAGCGACGAGGGGTATAGCAAATATTTTCCCTCTCAGACTCAATGTGTGGCAGATTGATTTTTGCACCAATATCTTCGTTTGTTTCTCTTTCTGAGCCTAACCAGGTTATTACCGACTTTAGTGATTTTTTTTTACGGAGTATAAGGTGTTATCATACGTAACATTTACAAAAATGTCAGATAATCTAAAAGCCACTGCTAGCGAATTGATGGAGATTGAGGAGGTCGACGTTTCTGACGGGGGCGCGGCTCGCTTTGCTGCGGTTGATGTTAAGAGTGACATGGAGAGGTACAACATTAAGTGGGAGGCTCCGGCCAAACTACTGCGTTTCGATGAAGGTGAAAATCAGTGGAAGGAGCGCGGTGAGGGCAAAGCGCGCATCTTACAGTTTAAGGACGACCGCAATAAATCCATGTTTGTGTTTCGTCGTGAGGCGACTGGCAAGCTTTCGGCTCACCACTATCTCCAGAAAGGCATGAAAGTAAAGGTGCATCCAAAGAGAGAAAAGTTACTGTTGTGGACTGCCTTTAAAGATTACACAGACGATGAAGAAGGGTTCCCAGAGAGTTTTTTGATGCAGTTCTCAACGAAGGAGAATGCTCAAGATGCGCTGAAGCAGATGGAGGAATGCATTGCAGCTTCTAACGTCTGAAAAATTTTACTTCAGAGGGAGATTGCGAGGAAATTCATTGCAATGCAATAATAATGCGTAAATGTTGACGTAATGGGTACGCTTTGATTAAAACAAAGAAAATGGAAATATAAAACACGCCGCCCTAATGAATCTGTGTTGAGATTACCGTAGTTTATTATGAAAATTCTCAATATTCGATAGGTTATGGTTTCTTCCCCCCACCCCTTTTTTTTTATTTTTTTTCATTTTTTTGAAATTTTTGGTAGATTTTTTTCCCAGATAAATGCGACTCGGTACACATATACACACATACAATATTCGCATATAGTCTTTAATTTTATTTATTTTATAACACTATCTGAGGAATTGAAACCAGACTGTTATCAAGGATCCCCATAACGCTCCCCTGAAGTGGGCAAAGCAGGCACACTCAAGAGTTATTACGCCATTCTACAGTTAAAAAATTTTACAATCACACTCTTTCCTTTTGTGGATACATATAAAAAAAAAAGAGAGAGAATTATGGACCGACACAGTTTGCAGTATGTCCATATGGTAAGTGGGCAACAGAGCCAACTTCACAATCCAAATGCTATAGTAAATTTTTATCAACAAATGCAGGCGGTCATTGCACGCGGTTCCACACCCCGGAAAAATTTTCTCATCGACTCTACCACTCCTCGTGGGGATGTGGTTATCACAGAAGACTCTGCGATGAAGTCTGTGAACAGTTGGGTTACTTTTAAGGTTACCGAGGGGATTCAGAGAGGCCTGCATGAGTGGTCCGTGTACATTGAGAATCAGGGTGAGACTAGTGATGGCAGCGGCCTGATGCTTGGAATTGTTCCTCAGAATTTTAACAAGTACGACTCCTTCATTTCCCAGGGCGGTGGTTGGTGTTTAAGCCGGGCAGGAAAGTTCTACGGAAACTGGAGACGCCAAGATACTAATGTATCGACGCTCACTTACGGTACCGGTGACCATGTTGTTTTTTTGCTCAATTATGACAACGCTACCATGATGGTGCGCGTTGGCAGCACCTATGTGATTGGTGAGATGCATAACCTAACCACTGAAGTTTTCCCAGCCATTTCTCTACACTATCGCCAGCAAGTGGTGCGCTTCGAATACCACTTGGTGTGTGAGAATTCTTCCACCAAGCAGTCTGACTGGATGCAGCGCGGGTTGTTGCCTTCTGCGGCTGCATTTGTTCCTTTAACACATAGACATATTGAACGGATGCCCTTGGCATCCTATTTATACAGTGAGGTTTTCAAAGATCGCGCAGTAGAGCGTATTTCGCCAGAGGGAAAATGTGTCGTCAATGAGAAGGATACTAATAGGATCATGTTCTACGACTCTGTGGAGGCCTCTGAGGCCCGTTTGGTGACCTTGGCCAATGCCTTTGCCGCTGTGCGGCGTTACACGATGCCATCAAGTAGGTCTCAATTTCTCTCCCCTCATGTCAGTGCGGAATACTTACGGCAACGTGCCTATGACTTTTTGCGAAGGGCTCATGGGGACGACGCACCCTTGCATGATGCAGGGCTGAATTTCTGGGGGACGATGGTTTTCAATCTTTTCTCGTCCGCATTACAAGCATCAGATAGTAACCCGATGGCTTTATCGTTGATTAAAAGCCTCAAAGACTACTTACTTTCCATGCCGCCTTTTTCCCTTGCCGAAGTATCCCGCGGCCGAGGTTCATCATCGTTTCGGACACCCTCTTCCCTCGGGATAGCCGGCAACAGGTTGGGTAGTGATGTATCGTCTATCTTTCCTCAAATTCTCCACCTTGGTGTGAGTGATATCTGTCAACTGCTGGAAACAGCAAATGGGGAAACCAAAAAAGAGCTTAGCCCCACACAAGAAGCATTGATGGAACTCATAGTGCTTATTGCCCTCCAACGAGGTTTGGTGCATGAGGTTCTACGAGTATGTCGCTATCTTCTGCGCCATCCACAGCAAGCTGTTTCACGTCCCCTCGTTGAATGGCTGGAGCAACATGATGAAGTGCTTCAGCCAAGTCTGGAACTTCCAGACTTGAGTAGGGTTTGGAGGGCTTGCAAAAGTTCTGATGGTATGGTCCCCACCGCATTGAATCCTCAACTACCAATTCTTTCGGTTGCATATGGCAATACGTGCCTTTTTGTGCACACAACGGATGGCATTAGTAAGTGGGAGTCGAACTCTCAGGGTTCTGAGTTTCCATTTGCCATGTCCATCCATAACAAGGAACCCAGATGGTGTAATGCCGGTGTTTTATGCTCTAGCATGGCGACCGTACGAACCCATCTTCTTCTTCTCACAGATGTAATGAGCACCACAGGGGTTGCAGTTGTGGTTTACACAATGTCGTTGGTAGTACACAGAATTTACCGTTTCGATGACCTAGGTGACGCCTGGCCACGAGGACCAGAAGTGCTCGGCCAGCTTGTCTCTGCTGAAGGAGATAAGTTTCTTTTGGTGTACCGAACGCTTTCCGGAGAACCATCCACAGTGCCAGTGAACGGTGCCGAAGCGCCTTCTTCTGAACCTCCTGCAGTTAGAAGCAAGAAGCTTTCGAATCCTTGCACCAATGAGGGTAATCTCGCAGAGGTGAAGGTCCGTGGCTTTAGTTTTACATCGTTCCCGACGCCTTTGTGGACCACGATACTCGGGACACCTCGTGTAAGTAATTTCACGCTTCGAACTTGTTTGATGCTCATGAAACAAAGTTATATTGACTTAGGGCCACCGGACCTGGCGTTGCAGTCGAGCGGTGGATACGTCACCGTGGAGTTGTGGATAAGGTTCCTCGATATTGAGAGCACCTTCACCTTATACCAACACGGTGACAAAAGCACCGGCGGCGAGGTTTTTCTAGAAACCGCACACTTGGACGGCGCTTTCAGCATCCGTGGTGGCTATCGTCATGATACGAGGGGCTCTTGTGTAGTATTTGCGCCGTTGCCACCTACGACCAATCATCTTTTTCTTCACATTGCCTTAGTGTTTGATGGACAATGGGGTCTTTTTTTTAATGGAGAGCAGGTTGCATGGAACCGCCAGGGGCCTCACGTGTTCCTGGAGTCACCCCGTCGGCGTTGGACGATCGGAAACGGTTGCATCTGCGAATTGGCATGTCTGCGCGTGTGGCGGACAAATCGCACTGCGCGTGAGATTGCGCGCGACTATAAACACTATCTAGCTGGTGATGAACCCAGACTTGTGGTCCAGATCTTTTTTAATGAAACAAGCGGTAATGTTCTGTTCAACTATGCTAAATGTACGGATCTGCAGCAGGCTGTTTGTGTAGGAGATTTCACACATGTCGCCTGTGAACATCACCCCTTGCGTGCATGTGCGGGCTTTAAGGAAATCTGCCACGGTGTCGGCCCGAATGGTGATGCCATGTATGGAAATAGTAATGGCACAGCAGAGGCTGCTGTGACACCTTTTCATAGCCCTATTCATGAATGGAGGGATTTGGCACACGCAAGGTGCTCCTTAGTGCGCGGCTTACTCATTATTGCTACACCGCTGGGACGCGTCTCCACCCCATATCCTGTGCAGAATGGTTACATGCTTACTTTTTTTAATGTACACTCGGGGTTTTCGTATTCTTCACACTTTTACATGAGCAGCCAAGACCCCGCGAAATGCTTAATGGGTTGCGACCCCGATGGCCGATCCTGGGAATTATTCGAAATGGACGCTGATACCAAACAAACTGCGGGTGAGGGGTTTCCTCATACGGTGCCGACCGACAAGAAGAAGTGTATTTTTGTGTCCATGTTGTCTTTTGAGACGGAGGAAGATGTTCTGACAGCGTCTCCTGGCGCGTCGGCTGCACCCAAACTATCATCCTTGTTCGAAACATGTTCAGGTACCATCGATTCAAAATCCAATACGAGCCATGAGGCTTCCCATTCTCTGAGCTGTCCCACCATTTCAGTAGAGGGTACATGCGGGCCAAGTGCGCAGCTCGGTAGAGTCCCCACACGTATTGGTATTCAGGGGGGACCCTCATCTGTCAGTTTCCCAGACGAGAGTAACCACCGTCGGGAGCGAGGAAGAGAAACAGGAGTAAGTGGACCCTCCCTGTCTTTTCAACCCCTTAGTTACCGTGACTTATCGATAAAGTTGCTCGAGCTGCTAGGCAAGCGTGCTCTGATGGAGCCGATGGGTGAGGTTTTGCAGTTATTTTCACCACTTGCGGACGATGTGGGAAGAACGTGCGTGCAAGAGATTAAAAAGACCTTTCAGGAACACATGCGGTGGATCAAAGGGCCCGGCGCGCCACGGGCCGTCTCATTTTCCTCTAGCGACTCTGAGAAGATCCTTCAATGGATTCTGATTATCTTTTTGCGATTGATTCGTCGGGTGCGGGGTTACGGTCTCCATCCATTAGCCATTGGCCTAAATGTCTCTGAATGTGATACGACCTCTGAACTCTTTACGTCGGTTTTAAAAGGCCCGCACAGCGCATTGCCTTCGAAGAGTCTATCGACAAATACTCTGAATCAAGCAGATACCTACATTGGGCCTGGAAAACAAGACAGTTTTGTATCATCTTCTCCCGACGCGGTTTTCTATTCTGTGAATACCGATGGCACAACACTTCTTGCTATTTTGCATGACATCATATTCGAAGTAGGAACCCCAACGCATTCCCGCTTAGGACAGCTGGCACAGCAAATTGTGGTAGAAAGCATGTCTATCTTCATGCCAAGCGCTCGCTATAGGGCCGCCGTATTGCGAGATTTACTGGCAGGCGTTTCCATGACGATGGACGACCCATTACCACGATTAGCGACACATACTGTTTCTTCAAAGGTGTTACCCATAGAAGGCTCAGAGGAGATTTTCGCCTCGATGCCACTTTTGGACGGCATTGTGTGCAGCTTTTCTTCTGTTTGTTCTGCTGCCCCTCTTCTAAACACGGATTTAGATAAATCCTCTGCTTCCGTACCGCAAAATAACGGAAAGGAGTCCCACTTGGTTACCGAAACAGCTCTAAAGGAGATTATCGATACACAAGAGGCACTCATGAAGCTGTGTGTCATGCGGCAGAGGTCGCTGTTTTCTAGTTGTTCAACTGGGGATAACCGCGGTGGCTCGGCCGAACCATGGACAAAGTCACCATCGGGCTCTCCATTTTCTGTATCATCTCCTACAAAGCTCCAAATGTTGGACAAGACGGTGAGATTTTTAGCACTTCAGGACGCCATTAGCTCTCTCCAGCTTTTGCTTTTCAGTACATTTCATGCAGACACAAGCAGATTCGATCAGTATCTTGATAAAGTATTTCTCCGGCAGGATACTAGTGGCGTGACTTCATCCTTAAACGAGCATTATTCGAGAACTGACAGTGCCGAGAGAGAGATGATCAAGAAAGCATTTACCTTCAACAGAAACCCCCCGCATCACAGCGAGGTAAAGGCCAGTGACGCTACCGTAAAAAACTGGGTGCGAGACTACTACCAAATTCTCTTTGACTTCGCAACAGAGTCCCTGAAGTTCTCAAAAAAGCTCCTGTGTACGTCTGCACAGTTCCATAAAGTCCATGAAGTCGGCACAGTGGAAAATAAAAAAAATAGTGGCCCGATGCGAGACAGTTTAGAGAGTGTTCTATCAGAGTTAAAATTTTATGTGTCTGACTCTGTTCTGCATGTGGCTATCACAGCTATTCCTGTTCTGCTTCACCGCTCGGATGCTTCGTGGTTTCTAGATCGCCTTCATAGCCTAATACCACTGTGCAAAGATGTGCATGACAAAATTTACAACTTTCCCGTAGGGAAAGTCGAGACAAAGGCGCATCCAGTGCAAGATATCAGTACCTACGGTGCAAAACAAAACAGCGAAGCGTCGCATAAGCCCAAGGAGGAGTCTGCACTTGAGGCATTGTACAGGGCCGTAATTTTCACGACATCATGCATCGCAACAGGTATGGTCTTCGCCTCCTCGTATACATCTTCACTCTCGGATGTGGCTAGGCCATTCAACACGAACACCATGCCGATAGCTAGTGTTTCACCGTCATCGATGCTCCCAGGCAGCGCTAGTGGGTCGCCACTTTCTCGAAAGTCGGACGACTCTGGGCCTACAGACTTTATGAATCCAACTACAGAGTGCGTCGATAAAACAGCATCCGAAATGCAGTTGATTATAAGAAACCCATTGCTCTCAGAGGGGGTGGAGTGTACTTTTTTCAATGCGGCACACACTCTCAGATCCCTGCCCGTTATGATCAAGGGAAGCCGACGACAGAAATTTTTACTCGATGTACTGAATGCTAACGAGGCTCATTGGTTTACTGTGCAACGCCGTTTTGATGTGTTCGCGTCGAAAGTTCCGGACAAAATAGCCTCCATTATAGCGAATTTAGCTGCCACTTCCATTTATTTAAGCAATGAGCCGATTCAAACCACCGGTAGCCAATCTGAGGGGACTATAAAAACGCTTATGGAACGTGTGATGCGTAGACTAACTCCTGTTCGAAACGAACTACTTTTACTTCATAACAAAGAACCAAAATGTTCAACGGCTCTTTCCGACGCTCTGAGGGAGGTGCAGTACCGTTGTAACGTGTTGCTTTCCATCAAGTGTGCGTTGGATGCCACTGTAAGCGATGACATTCTGTACCTCTTCTCGCGGAATGCTACGGTTGAGAATACGCCCGCTTTCCCAACCCAACCGAGACAGCGATGGTTGTGGCTGCGTCGCCGATTGGGCCTTTTAGCAATCCGGCGGCGCGTGGATGTTTATCAAAACGATGCCTTAAGTCTCACCTCCAGCATCCATTTAGTGTCTCAGGTTGCTTGTTCCACAAGTTTTAGCGCCGAAGATCTCATGAACGCTTATCGTGAACGCAAGGAGCTTGAGACAATACGCCTTCAGGGCTTAACCCAGTTGCTGCACTTGATGCAGACTCAGCCTTCGTGTACGGAGAATGTCTCTTTTCTTCTGAGTGGTGGCTTTGGACATCAACAGCAGCTTCACTCTGAGGACAGTCTCGCGAGCTGTGGTCATGCTTCCATCCGGAAGCTACACAGCGTTGAGTTCGACATCTTGTGCCATTTTTTGCAGTATACAAAAGATCGTTCTTGTCTCAATCAGGAAGGAACAAGCGAGAAATGTGAGTCAGGGTCTTATACGAAAGGGGGTGGGAAAGATTCTACTAGGGATATTTCACCACCAGTCCTTTGTACGGCCCTGAAGCTCGTCTGGCACCCTCGTGGTTTTGCCTTTCTTTGTAAATATCATGTGATCAAATTTATCTTTAAAACTTATGCTTCAATTTTTATCGAATCCCCACAGAAGTGTGTGAGTGAGCATTTTCCTCTTTTGCGTGAAACGGATATTGCGACGCGCCAACATCGTGGAAAAGTTATTCAGTTTCAGAGGAAGATCAAGCAAACGTCTCCCACTGCTTTCAAACCGACATTTTTGCGGGGAAAGGATCAGCTCGCACCGGGGGCGTTGAATGGTGGTGACACAGATTCCTCGGAAGACACACTGGTACGGACGCCGTACGAACAAGCGAAGTACACGGCCCTTGATTGTATGAAACACTTGGGTCTGCGATGTGCAATAACTTTACAACATGAAAAACTTCCGTGCACTGAGAAAAAGGTCTGTAACGCGTTCCTCACGCACTTTGTGCAAATAATCATGACGGAAATGGACGCATGCCTTTCTTACGTCAAACGCAGTGCACTAGAGTTTCAACAGCATCGCCACAATCATCGATACGGAAACGGGGGCGGTGAAGGGAAGAAGACGGCATCCGTATTTTCTCCTGAACTGAATATGTTGCTGGAACAAATTGAGGTCTTTTCAAGTCTCCTTTCTACCATCATGGGCGCCTTTCCTCTTTCTTATAAATTCAGGGATACTTCTTTGAGCAATGTTGTCGCTGCCACTGCTTCGATTTTTTATCAAATCATTTCTTTAGAGGTTTCCCTGTGGGCTCCAAACTCCTCCGATGTCGAGATCGAGACAGGCATGGCGAACGACACTGAAGCTGTGAAGGATCAATCCACAGAGCTCAAGTTCCTCAATTCTACAAAGCTATCGGCTCAGATCCGTCTTATAGGGTCCTTGCTCATGCACTGTTCCCCAGGGATAGCGAATGAATGCTTTGCACATATTGATATTAAAGAGCTCTGCTGTCCTTATATTTCGGACATCTCTTTCATGGAAAAGAAAGGGCGCACCCAGAACTTAGCGCTTCTGTCACTTTTTGCTTTTGCTGTACGTTGTCTTTGCACTACAGGGATTAGCAGCCTCTCAAATCACGCTTTACTGGCACTGCGTCAGCTCCTTGTGCAACCTGACTGGGCTGCGGAGCTGGAAGGACTTGCGCCCATCTTCAAAATGGACTTGAAAGGGTACAATATGGTGTCAGCAAAGCGTACTTCGCAAACGAATATGGATCTCTGTTGCCCAAACGGAGAAGGACGTTACATGAACTCCTGGAGGCTCCTGAGTTGGGTTTCAGTACTGGGAGGTTGGATCCCGCACGTGCCGTCTCAGGGGATGCGTGTGTATTTTCATGAGGAGGGAAATAGTTCCATTTTTGAGGGCTATTTGATTGACGATGCTGACGGGAACGATAAAGTGACAGTAGTCCCGACACACCGTGCCTGCGGCGATATGAGGGACCTTATTGAAGGTCGTTTGCTTCATGCCAGCGTCTCCCGTGAGGTTAACCCTACGACTAAAAATTCCATAAACGTTGCAAGCGTTGTTGAGGATTGTTACAATCCAGTAGTTTGGGGTGAAGAATATCAGGTGAAGCGAGACTTCGTCGTTCAGCCTTCTCCACTCGAGCCCTCAGCCCTGGCTCCGTATGATGGGATCGTTCGCCATTTTATTGCTCCAGCAGTGGCACACTTTCTATCGGATCTGCATGATCGAAGCCATCTGATGGGCTTGAATTCCGTCGAGGTGGTTGCCCTCGGTGGGTTTGTGCAGATGGCTTTCCAGTGCAGCCTGACTTCCCCGCCTCTTTTTGACGAGCTCCTTGAAAGCGAGACTTTTCTGCTGATAAGACGCTTTGCGTGTACCCAGAAGCCGCATTTCCCGTTGCCTATGAAGTATATTGGTGACTATACAGGCCACGCGCTGCGCCGATTCGTAACCTTACTCCGTTTGGAGGGCCCTCAAAATAGCCAAATGGGAGTGGCTTCGGATGCTCAAAAAGATAAGGAAGGTCTAAATGATCCTAAAAGCCCCAAGCAAGGTGGTAGTGGCGGTGGCGGCATCCTTCCCTCGCATGGCAGTGAATTCAGATCCCTTCTAACACATGTCATTCCGGAAATGCGAGCGACACTCCAGGCTCAGCAGCGTATAGCGTCGTTACTTTCAAACTCATTACTTTACTACGATGGTGGGTCGCTCAGCCAACTTTCCGATTCGTCTGGACCCGTTTTGAATCCTGGAACACGGCCCATTTTCTTTCACCCTAATACTTCTCAGTTTCAGGGCGTTTCCTTTCTTCGAGACCCGACAAATGGGCCTGAAGCCGCGTGCAAAGGAAGCTCATTTGATCACCTTCCGTGGTCCTCTTTCCTGGAGGAAGGTGATATCACCGACTCTGAGCGGCGACACCACGCAATTGCCAGCGCATCCCGTTCGGAGGGCCAAACCTCTGCACTTTGCTTCTGCCTTTCAAATTCAGATAAACAAGGACACCCCTATGATGCCAAAGTTGTCATTGAGCCTATCAAGTCCCGTACGCGTTCATTCCCATTGTGGGCGAATGCCATTGCGTTCGAGGCGTCTATCTTGCTTAGCGACCAGCTGTTTCCAGAGCTTGGTGATTGTTGCGCGATTCCGTTTTTTCAGTCTTCCTCCGCATCGGCGTGTGCGCGAGAGGCGTTGCCGGGTCGGAAACGCAATGCGAGCGTTTTCTCCATTTTGACCGTCTATGCGTCCATCGATTCAGTTTCACGCTCAGCACACAGTAGCAGCAGTGCCAAGCATGACAAGGAGCTCGATGCGCCAGACGCACTTGGCGTTCCAGTCTTAAAGCTGTTTCTCGAAAAGGGGAACCTGAAATGTACAGTGAGCGCCATTTCATGCGTATCGGAAAGTACCAAGCAAAATGGTAGTAAATTTCGCGCCTGTGATACTACGAGCAACGTGGTCGAATGCAGTCTGCCCCTGAAAAACAAACACTGGAACTGCTTCATGCATGTCGCTGTAATAATGGATGCCCAACGTTTGACTCTGGCTAGGGCAGGGGAGGTGACATCTGTGTCGCTCCCTTTGACCATGCTCGACACGCTCAGCCTTATTTTTCAGACCGAGGGGTCCATACGTCAGCTTCTGATAGGGAATAGCATGCTTTCGGATAGCCCCCGCAAAGGGGATGCAAATAATCAAAATGAGGGTACTACCTCTCTGTGCTCGGAAAATGAAGGCTTGCTGGGGGACAACCAGCCCCAACAGATGGTGTTCATCACGGGTCTGCAGATGACAAATTCGACACTTTTCCTGAAGACTGCAATCAAGGATATCGCTGAGATGGTGGCGCGGGACCATATGCTCATGAACCTAAACGATTCCTCGGAGGGCAACGCGTGCCTGTTTCAGCTACGTGAAGGGACAGGCGACACTGTCGGATCGTTTTGCCGACAGTTTAGGGGCAAGCTTTCGGGTTTCGTTCGATGGACTAGCTGCCCGTCTCACTTGAAATCTTTTCTCTTGGATTTACCAGATAAACCACTTTTGACCTCGAACCGAGATGAGCCCTTTTTATTTCCACGTGGGGAAATCGCTGCCTTCATAAAGGCGTTGGATTTTGATGGCCTCACGCTCATCGCGACTCAGCTGGTGTGGTCGTTAGTAATTCGCCTATCACAAGCGGCCGTGAAACAAGCTATGCTACAGTCCCTGAGTCCGGACTATCGCTTGTACGTGCTCTGCAGTCGAAGACAGGAAAGAGTCCAGCAGCAGCAGCAGCAGCAGCATCAGCAGCCACAGAAGAAGGACGGTGAACTGCCTGCGCTAACAGAGTCTAACTATTTTAAACCCGCCAGTATTTTTGACCACTCTCAACTTGCACGTCAGTTGGCTGATCTATTTTCATACGGTGATGAGGACTATCTTCCTATTAGTACTGCAAACTTGCTTCGTGACTTCATGCGCTACGTGATACGGTACTTCCATTCCACTAACCAGACAGATTCATACGATGAGTTTATCGAGGAGACAGCTGTCACCATGAAGCTCATGCTTAGTTTCGAGGAAGAGTTTTTTCATATGGAAATACCCCTCTCAGTGATGAGTGCCACTGGAAATGCGAATAATGATTGCAACAACAGTCACAGCGGCAGTGCTGCAAAGAACGATCCAAAACCATCGTTGCTTATGCCGCTTTCACTCCTCGGCGGAGGCAGAGGCCGTGTGAAGATCGTAACTACGATGAGCGGCAGGTGCGAGCAACTTACCCTTTTCCGAGATAGAGCTTTAAAAAATGTGCTGGTTAAATATCCCGACGTTCAGGGCATTTGGTCTGACAACGAGACGACCCTGATACCGGACCAATGCATGCCCTGGTTATATTTTAGTATTACCCCCGTATCACGGCCGTTGCCGCAGCCACAGGGTGCCCCCTTTGTGTCTCAGTCGGGAATGAAGCTGTGCTTAGTTGTCGCGGTTAACAGCCTCCGTGGTGTTGTCATGGACGTCCTCTTTTCTTCATTAACACAGGAGATCAAAAAGACAGCCGCACGCTCAGGTTGCAAAGACAGTTCAGACGTGTCTAAAAGTCCTCATGTTTCCCAGATAGAGCGTTGTCTTCCGGCATTTTTGAACGCTAGTATGATACATTTCCTGGCAAACTGCGGAGCGTCTTCTCAGGTGCCTAAAGATCACTATATCCGGTACCCTACACACGCCGTGAACATTCTCGCATGCCTTCTGGATCTATGGGCAGCATTTCCACACTTGCAACCTTACGATCATGTTCCCCTACACGTGTCCTTATCCCATATCAATGTATCACTTATGGAAGCTTTACATCACCGTGGGGGATTAACAAATTTGTCCTACGATCACTTCAACCCTATGACCTCTAGCTTAGGTGTGTATTATTCTTGCGTCCAATCGCTTTTTGCGCTGATGTTTAACGCAATTCGTCTAGATTGCTTGTGGATGAAGCGGTCGTTCCGACAACGTACGGCGAATGGATGGTATCAAATCCTAAAGGCATGGCGAAGTTGCGCGACGACGCTGCCCCCCGAGGAAGCGGCCCCATGCACCTCTTCTAATGAGTCAAGTGAGAACACGACTCGGCATACTGCAGATGTGGTGCTACCCCAGAACCACCCTGCCTTCTCCCACATCCCAGGCAAGGGTAGAACCGCGAGGCGAGCGACGTTTCCATTACCAGCTTCTTCATTTCCATCAGCTGGGGTCGATCCTTCGTCTGAAACCAACGTTGACACGATACGGCATACACTCGATGCTCGGTATGGGGATCCTATTGTCAGTATGCGAATTCTTCAGCCATCCTCTGAATCGCCTGCCGTAACAAATGCCTTGGTGTCCTGTACAGCTCTTGGAAACGGAGAGTGGCGCGTGCGGCGTGCCTGTGGGCAAACTGTAGTCATCAGTTCGGCTGGATTTTCGTCTGGACGCTTCTACTTTGAGTTGAGGCTTACGGAAACTGAGGGGGAGATTTCTGTGGGCGTCATTACAGACCACAGTCAGTTGAACAAGACCAGTGTTGAGATGATTGGAGCCCACGCAGACACCTGGGGCTACGATATCGCACATCAGTGCTTGCTAATCGAGGGCTATCGTTCGGATCTGGAGGAGCACGTCAACTGGGCTCCCGGTGATATCCTTGGCGTGATGATCGATCTGGAGCAGAAGGAACTAATATTCTTATACCATGGGAAAAGGATTGCAGAGCTGAAAATGCATCGCAAGCAAGGCTTCACCACCAAGTCAGCCAGAACTGTACGTCCTGTATGCAGCTATTTTCCATGTGTTTCAGTAAATAGTTGCACGTGTGTGGTAAATCTAGGCGAAGCACCTTTTTCGGAAAGCCTACCATTAGGCTTTTTGCCGGTCAATCCCAAGTTCTACTGCAATCCGAAAATTTGCCTATTTTGGTACGCCATAATCGCAGTCAAATGGGCATCAAGCATAGAGGAAAAAAGAGCGAATGATGGCACCGTTCAGCAAAGTTTTGTGCCGGACAGTGCCTTTCAAACAGTGCGTAGCTACATTCAGAAATACTGTGAAGGGCGTAACGGGCCCCTCTCGGTCGACATTCTGTGTTCAGCGCCCCAGGTGTGTGTGAATCGTCACACCAACGAAATCTATGTGGAAAACCAGACTGCAGGGGCGTATATTATGCATGCAGATGTTGCAGTTCACAGTGGCCGTTGGTACTATGAAATTCTTTTAAAAGGGATCATCGATCTCAGCGTTGGGTGGGTTGTCGCTGAGACGAACGGAGGCCGAGGTGGCGGCGCGGGAAGCAACACCCGAGTTCTGGGCGATGACAGCGAATCGTGGGTCATCGAAACAGAGCGCATGGTTGTCAGGCATAATGGGCGTGTAACGCGTCTACGACATCATAACTGGCGTGAGGGCGATGTGCTAGGCTGCTTGCTGGACTGTGACTCTGGCTCGATAAGCTTCACCGTAAACGGGAGGTTTGTGTTGGAGGTACACGACATCGAGGGCGATGGGATTTTGTTCAAGAATGTCACCTGTCCTGATGTCGGTCTTTCACCTGTTGTGAAAGCGCGCTACATGCGGGGATCCATAGCATTTCTATCCAACCGACGCGATTTATTGTATCCGCCTCGAGGATCGTACAAACCTATTGGCGCCGAAGACGTCATCACGGACGCCATGAGGGCATATTATCTCTCCGCGGGGGAGCTTCCCAATGCGACGTGTAGCCAGTCATTTTCTCTATCAAAAATTGGGAAACTGGTGTTAAAGATTAGCAGAGACATGGACATTAACCTTCACAATTTTTCTGCACATGGCCTGTGTTATGCGCTAGAGCCCCCCAATGCTGGACACTCTACTTCGCCATCAACACTGGGCATCACACATTCCGTATCCGCTTCTTCCTGCGCTGTGCCAGAAAGTGAGGCAAACACACGGTGCTATGTTGGCACTCTTCAAAGTGACACCAGCGCGGCTCTCTGCGCATCGACGACAGAGGTTGATGCCCATTCGATGAAGGAGACGTTTGAGATACTCAGGATTTTTTCAAGTGCCACCGAGGGACTGATGGGCTTCGCTCAGGAAGTGTCTATTCCAAATAGAGTAGACTGCAGCCTTGCTTATCCGGTCTATATTAGCCCTTTTAGAACTTCTCTCTATCGGTTAAGACGATTCACGCTGCCCTATTTAGGGATTCGCACTATACGCCATGCGTTACAAGAGACCGGAAGTACCTCTAGTGAGAACTTAAGACTTCGCATGAATCGTCGTAAGGCGCTCGCGACCATGCAGACCAATACCTCTAACTCACAATTGGCCATCACGACTCGTCTGCGCGACAGCTTGTTTGGACAAATTTTTTCTCTATTAGCAGATAAAGACTTCACGTTTTTCTGCAGGAGTCGGAACTTGTGGTCTGTTAGCTTCTATGGGGAGGGAGCCGATGATGTTGGTGGTCCGTATCGTGAAAGTCTCTCGCAGCTGTGTTCAGAGCTCATGAGCACTAAACTCCCTCTTTTTATACCCATTGCCAGTCAAGCGTCTGACCCGGGCGAGCCATGGGACGCGTTTGTGATACATCCCCGCTTGGCGCCACCGGTAAACACTGCAATGTACCGTTTCATCGGACGGTTGATGGCAGGTTGTCTACGTGGGGCGGAGCCACTCTCACTATACTTCCCAAGCTTCATATGGAAGTTTTTGGTCGGCGATGCCATCGACATGGATGATCTGAGACAGGCTGACCCTTCGACCTTCAGTGCGCTCGAATATATCAAAAAATTGGCCCTCTCGGACCCTTCCTCTGGAAGCAAAGTCGAAAACATTGACGAGGAGCTATCAAAGGTGCTATGCCTTGGTGGCTTCGTGGTGCAAGATGGTATTGGTATCGAGCATGAAATGATATACAACGGCCGAAACGTCACGGTAAATCATACAAATGTACTTGATTACGTGCGTCTGATGTTATCCTTTAAGCTGAATCGCCTGGTATCCGCACAGCTGTACGCGCTGCGCGAGGGGTTCCATCAGTCAGTCCCGCTTTACGCCGTGTCAAGCTTAAAATGGTATGAACTCGAGACGCTGGTTTGTGGGCAGCGGGACTACGACCCGGATGCACTTCTGGACGCAGCTCGCTACGAAAACTTGAAGCCGAGTGACACTAGGGTGGTTTACCTGCGGCAGGTCTTGCGCGACTTCACACGGGAGCAGCGCGCGCTCTTCGTTCGCTTTGTCAGCGGTCGCGAGCGGTTGCCGCAGGGAATTCAACTAAAGATTCTTCCGGACCGCTCCAACACTGGCTCGACTGGGGCTCAGCACCTTATCCCACGACAGCCGCTAGCGAGAACGTTCACACAGCAGGTGCAGACCGGGCTGCAGCGAGGGGGATCTACATCTCCTCCATCGACGCAGACGGCGATGACGTCTGTTGGTCAGGTTGAAGAGTCATTCGATGATGACCGTCTACCACATGCTTCAACCTGCTTTTACTGGTTAACCCTTCCTCGATACAGTTCAGTGAGTGTTATGCATGACAAGTTACTTTACGCTATTGGGCAATGCACCGAGATTGACGCTGATTTTCGTGTGTATGACAACGAGCTCGGGGCTCAGCCGGATCAACCTACCTTGACACGAGTGACTTTGGAAGCGGAAGACGAGTTTGAGGATTTTTCCCACTTACTTTAGAGGTTTCTTTCATCTGCGTCTTTGTGTGTGCATGTGTGAAACTTACAACCTAAGATATCCTAAGAAAAGCGATAGGTAATAAAAAAAATTCTAGTGAGGTGGGGGTGAAGTGACTTTCTATTAACTGGAATTCTATCAATTTCATCAGTCAGTCAGGTGATAATAGACCACTGCGGCGCCTGTTCCGCTTAGATATGCTTATTATTTGAAGGACGTGAAGACGAGTTCCCGCCAACAAAATTGCCTTTCCAATTCAATGGAATTGCAGTTCTCTAAAGCTTTTTTCGAAAAATGATAGGCTTATGAGACTTTGACTCGCTTCTCTATTCACTACCAGACAAAAGGATCAGCTTTTTTTTTATCCTTTAATTCATTGTACAAGATAATACTACAATAAAATGAAAACAGATACGCAGGTTGGACCTATTTATTACTTTTTTTTTCTTAATTTCTTAGGAATGATATTTTTAAACCACTTTCCAATTTCGCAACTTATAAAGGAGAAACGTGGATGTATTTCATTTACGAAGAGCATCAGACGAGGACAGGGATGGTTTCTCTCTCTCGCCATTCTTTTTTTATTTTTGCATTGCTGAGAGATCAAATAGCATATGTGAAACAATTGTGTTGCTATCGGTGTATCTGGGTTGTTTTTCCTACCCTTCCCACCGCTTATTTGCATCTATATGCTGATGAGAGCACGGTAGTGTAATACACTCACTAACCTTAAACACCGAATACTTCTATAAATACTTTATTATTATTATTCTCTAGATATTTCTATTGATTTAGAAGTTGCATTTTTTTTGTGTGTTTAGATCATTTTTACCGCACGTATATTAAACTAAACAATTCTTACGGGTTTTATTTCGATAAGACATATTCGAAAGCTCACACTTGTAGCAGATACATTTAAATTACATAGTTTTCTCCCTCACCCTATCCCCGTCTGCGACTCTCTCTGGGTGACAATGTATTATCCAACTCAGCAGCCCCCTCACAATGCGTTCCTGCCTGTCCCACCACCCAATCAGTCTCCTCCGCCTAGTGGCGGATATCCCACAGCCGCCTCCTCTAACCAGGTTCCCTCAAATGCTTGTGGATACCCGCATCTGCCTTTCCCCCTCCCAGGCTCCTACCCGGTCGACACTACCATGCTTCCATACACGCCAGAGGTGTCAGTAGCGTTTCGAGAAGCTGACAAAGACGGCAGTAGCACCATTGATATCCACGAACTCAATCGAGTTCTTTCTTCAGCTAGCGCGACTTTCAGTCTGTCTACAACAGAAAAATTAGTCGGAATGTTTGGCAAAGAATGTCGAGGGCTGATTACCTTTGATGAGTTCAATAAGCTGTACATTTTCATCAAGACTATGTATGAAGGATTCACCAAACGCGATCAATCCAATGACGGACGCCTAAATGGCAACGAAATACGTTTGGCGCTCGACGAGCGTGGCTACAGAATCTCGGAGCAGACATTTCAAGCGTTAATGCGCAAGTTTGATCATACCGGCAGCGGCACCTTGGGATTTGATGACTACATTGAACTGTCCATTTATATTTCCAAGGTACGGGGTGTTTTTGGGTTTTATGATCGACAGAATACAGGGGAAGTTATTTTCAATTTTGACACCTTTGTAGCTGGGAGCCTCGCTACTCTTTGAAAAATTCTTCATTCAGTCATTGAATATGTATTTAACCGTTAATGTGGTCAAGGACTTTTTTTTTGATAGTATTGTTTCTTTTGTTTATCAAAAACACTGACATCAGTGAAAGTACTTTTCTAGCTAGAGGGATTCACTTATGCTGTATTTATAGTCGTTATGTGACAATATTTCTTTTTGCCTTTAACTATCGGTCATTTCAACAGCTTCAGGATATTTTTGCAACTAACTACAGATTTATCCCCTTTCATAAGCTTAATCAATCTTCATTTGCAAATTCTTTTGATGTATTTTCTAACGCAAACTGGGTATATTTCTCGAAAAATAGTTGTGCTTTGTTTCGAAAACAAAGACAAAGTTAATTAGGGATCGTGATTAGTAGCATTTTACCTTTTAATTCAACGTAATTATTTCCGAGATAGTTATCTTAAAGCGCAACCATCTGCTTTCACGAGCGCATTCTGTTCGAACAGTATAAAGGCTTGTGTTGGAGACAATCAAAAGCTCTTAGCGCTTTGCAACAAGAGCCGATTGGTTTACTTTCAACGCGCTGAACAAAGCGTATAGTTTTTATGTATTAAAACCAAAGTGAACTTTCTTCAATTTATTTTTTCTATATACATATATATATATATATATATATATATATATATATATATATAGAAATAGATACAATATTCTACTGTTTGTACGGTTCTCTATTATGGTGAGGACAAGGGTACAGCACCAACCAAAAATTAACCACAACAGGAGAAGACACAGATCTGAAAAGACATTTCTATTTCAAGACTGAGAGACATGAGGAGAAGAGAGAAAACAATGGGTCTATCCCTATTTGTTTCTAGGCTTCAGTATCTAAATATTTCACCATCAAAGCATACAAATTTATCGAGTGTCTAAAAGAATAGTGTGTCAAGAATTACCTTTACGCAGCCTCAGATAGGGTACATACAAAATAAAAACTCAACTTCTGACTTTAGGAATCATGCTAGATCACTCGTTAGATGAGTACTACGCAGCTTGTCATTTGGATTCCGACAGCGATGTTTTATCTACAACTTCACCCGACGATGCTGGTATTGGTTCATGGTGCGCCACATCTGTTGTAGTATCGCCGCTCCGCGGTCGTGCTCGAATGTTGGGTTCCCAGCACAGCGCGAGCTATGCGAATATCCGTCAGAACAAGATGCACTTTCAAGGTAAGGAAAACAACTTGGAATTGTGTTTGGTGGGTGGTAGCCAGAGAACACTTGGGCAAACACAAGACCAGGCAACTAGGAGGGAGATCATCCGAGCCCTGAAAAAGCCTTTTAGTGCGCATGTAGGCTTCGCCACGATGGAAAAAGAGGACATTGTCCAGTGTGGCCCTTTAACGCGTCTGCAGCAAGCCCATAGCCTCGACACAGAGAAAGGTTCGTCAACGTCTTTGAATAAGGAAAAGGTTCGAGAGCTCCTTTTGTTTGACGTGCTGTGTGCTTTGAGGCAGAGCGCGTGCAAATTCTGCGTCAAGGAAGCGATCCCTGATGGGCCGTTTACTATGAATAGTAGCAAGACCAAGCTTCCTGCAGTGTGGAAATTCAAGCCCGAGGCACGTAGCCAATTGCTTTCTGAAAAAGGCGGGGTCCCGTATGAAAGCGCACTGCAGAGATTACTGAGCATCGCCAACGATATCCATGCACTTCAAGCTCAACTGGACGCTTTTTATGCACAACACCAGAGGATACGCACAGGTGCAACTGTAACGTATTCTGCCGAGGCAGCATTTTTCTTCAGCAAGGGCAGCATTGGGGATCACACAGTTCATGCTGATCGTGCTATAGGTTGGACTGCTCTCCATACGCTCCTTCGATTTGCAGAGCTTGTGAGTGCATGGATGCAGGAATTTAAAGTTTGGGTATTTCGGCTTCAGGAGGAACTTATGGGACACCCCGGATCGTGCGAACCATTGGCCCCGTCAATGAATGGTACAGCGATGATGGGACGGTGCGTAAGCGACATTGACCCAGCGTCTTGCGAGGTACCATGTGCTCCCCCTCCTCCAATCGAGGACAGGATGAGAGGACTTGTCAATTCACACCTCCAACCATCGCAACAAGGCCCCACACAAGGCGTGAAAAAGATGCACAAAACAGAAGAGATATTCTCAGGCACCTTGTTAAGAGCGCATTCCGTAAACACGAGGTTTGTTTTTCTTGATGATTTGTGTCTTCTCCAAGTTGTCGGCGCTGTTGAACGCAATGCCATCCTCCTGCAGCGGTGTCTGGTTATCATTAACGAAAGTGATTGCTTCCACGTATTTCAGACAAAGTTTGATAGCTCATGCGGTGTGGCGACGCGTGATGGGAATTCCGAAAAGGACAATGAGGAGGCCGCTCCAGGTCAACCCCCTCTGAACACCTCGGCAATGGAGCTTGCGTTTTTGATCGAATGCACTGAACCTGGGGCTACACTACTTGACTATCTCATCATTCAGCTCAGTGCTCTTCAGCATCCTGGTGCGATGGATTTGTACCGTTTATATATGTCGCTCCTTATTCATTGTGCTTGGCCATATGTAATTCTTTCGACGACCGCCATATTTGGGTTTGTACACGGCATCGACACACAAAAATGGCGTCAGCAGCTTCCGCGGCTCTTTCGCTCTTCGTTTTCGCACATTCGTGTTGGTGGTGCGCACCGGCGCTTCCCAACCGATGTATTATCGCTGATTTTGAGCTGCGTCGACTATCAAAAAAGTGCCGTTTCTTTGGAACCCTTCAAAACTCTTTCGATGCTTTCGTCTGCGCGGCGATTTATTCTGCACAGTTTGCAAGCCTTTGCGAAGCGAAAATGTAAAAACCAAAGTGTAAAGGATCATGGTGAGAGGCAAAACGCTAGTATTGGACCAAACACGGTTCAACCTCCAGAGGAGCCCTCAAACCTCGCTCCAGCAACATCTACATGGACGAGTCTCAGAAGCACTAGCGAAAAACTCGCCGCGGGCATCCGGCATAACTCCCTGAATTGCCAATCTGGGCCCGCTTTCGAAGGTAAAACGGAAGATAAGGGACAGATGGAAAACAGGCTGCAGACGAAATTGCGGTCACAAGGGCTGCTTCAGCAACCAGTCGGCTGCTCTTGGGTTCCATTCAAGCGTGAAGGCGATCGTTTTCCCTCTCCAGGTCAACATTTAGAATTTCTTTTGGAATCTCCAGAGGCTTTGCCACTGTGTCTTACCACCGTAGAATCAGATGCCTTAGCGTTTCGTCATAGCGTTGGCGTTTCAGAGGTCGTGAGGGAAGGTTGGAAAGGAAGCGAAGGCATTGCCCAACCGCACCGCCGGGGCTCGGTTTGGTGTCTTCAGGTTTGTGACTCCAAGACGTCTCCTGAGCTTCTATTGAGTAAGACGTGGCCCTGTAAACGAATGGGCGATATTGATATATGGGAGGGGGTGGGCGGGAGCTCTGAGGAAGACCGTCAAGACATTTATAAAAGTCTCCTCTGGCTGGACAAGGCGATGCCGGCTGCCAGGTGGATTGCCGCGGCACTGCTCATCCCCATTGGGGTTGTGGTGCAGCAACTCCAACAGCAACGAGCGGGAAGGCTCTTCCGAGGTTTAGGCTCGACATCATCTCCGATTGGTCTATCCAAGGCATCCCAACGCGCACCCGAGCCGCATATTGTGTGGCCTGACAATCAGGAAGACAACATGCTCGATAGTGAAGCGCCTTTCGAGAACTACCTTGAATCAGGGAAGGCGCAACTAGTGAATTCTGGGGCAATCGCGCGGTGCCAAACAGGACTCGATATGACGCCCTCTTCTATTCCTCGGTCATTAGTCTCTCTTAATTTTGCCGACGCTTTAGATCTTCTTCTCGATGTTGCCCTGTGTCGTGACAAGGAGTGCATCCTCGAACGTTTCCTCGAGCGCCTTTATGTGGAGCCACGCTGGTGGCAACGCACAAGTACTTGCAAAAACTCACATGGTCGCGGTCGCGATGATGCTGGTCCTACCGGGGGAACCACCTCGACACTCATCAGCAGCCTTTTTACCGAAGCCCTTAGAGGCAGGCGTCACGGGAATCTGGTTCAGCTGTGCGTTTTACCTAAACGGGGAAAAATACCTGCACGAGAGAAAGTCAAGTCCGACGCCGCATCGAAAGACGCTGACCCACGCGCCAAAGCCGTTGTTGGGGCAGATGGCGAGAGTCTCCTCGCGTACGAAATGCTCGATGTATTTGAGTCGTTTCAACTCATTTTTCATTTTCCCGAAGAGCTGGAATTGATTCTGCTCCCGAGGCGACTTTCTGTCCGACTCGGGAGCGAGGTGGGTATTGTTGAGAGCACCTACGCTACATTGTTCTGGGGAAAGCGCCGTGGGGGAGTGCCCGATAGTGGTTGGCATGATAATAAGCAGGTGCACCAAGATCCAACCATGAGCATCACCAAACCAGGCCAGCGTGTCGGCGACAGGTATACAAAGCCGAAGGATGTGTGGAGCTGCGCGTTTGGGTATATGTGTGCCCTCCATTTTGCCCAAATAACCTTGAGGGAACACCGCAAGTCGTTGCATATCCGTGACACCCAAGACAGACAACTTCTTTCCGTCCTGGGCCGACCGCTGGCTTCCGCTACTCCTCATACTACTGCTACTAACACTGGCGGCCACATCCACAGCGACGCCAATTCGCTACGTTTTGTTGCGCGCAGTCTTGGCAGTTCCTATTTTTTTCTTTGTTTTGCAGTCGACACACTCCTTACCTTCACCCAGCGCGAGGTGGCGATTGCGATCTACAAGTTAGAGCACTTGTTGAAAAGAACGGAGGCTCTCAATTCAGCAATGCAGCTTTGTCAAGAGCTCGATACGGTTCTTGTTGGGGTTGACCACATGTGTTTCCTTGCGGGAACAAGCGCCACCTCGCCTCACGGGAATCCCCTTCACGGTGATGACCAGAGGGCTACGGGGTCAGACACAGAGATCGATGCCAGACTCACGCTGCGAGCACATATTCACACCATTCTATCTTTAGCACTGGACCCGTCACGTATGCCACCCAAGTTCCTCGGCACACGTACCAGAAACGCGATAGAGGCCCTCGTGGCGCTAGTAAGCGCGCTGCAGGACTTCTCGTTATTAAAGAATCGATTACGCCCGTTGCTGGTGCTTCTGACTTTCAATAATTTCTTCGGCTCTGACAATTGCATTTCCTTTCAGTTTAGGTAAACGCTGGGGCGGTCTCCATATTTTTTTTGGCTTTAACCCTTTCGTCTGACTTTTGAACTTTGTCTCAACTCTGCCTTTAGGAGGTATCGACATTGGTCTATAAAAAATCTGTTTTCCACTCTCCTCCTCCTTATGGTCATACGATACGGTGTGGCTGATCTCTTGAACATAAAGAGATCTCTCTTTCGCCATATATATATATACCTATATGTAAAGTTGCACAGCTGTCAAGGGTCTTTTACCTAAAAAATGCCCACACCTACTTCCTTTAACCATACAAAGGTCCAGACGGAGTCCCAGACACACAAATTTAGACATACAACACAGCAAGAAAACAATAGTGTTCGCCTGTGTTCCGAAGAAATATCTCAAGGGTCATCTCCTTCACAATTCAAATTCAACGAAATGGATGAGCTAGCGGCCATGGAGACCCCCCAAGCGGAGTGCGAGAGTGCAGAGTATCCATTGATGCTTCCAAGCAAGCACGCGCCTCCATCCGAAGAGGCGAGTGACACTTGTAATTCGGGGCCTTCCCGGACCCAAAAACCGTATAGCTGCAAGCAGGACTCCGACTCAAATCGCACTGGTACACCTATAGACCGTGATACAATCATCGTAGAAGAGATTTCAAACGCATATCAATTGGCCATATCGATTCTTCCAAAACGCAACCTTGTGGGGGGACCGGAGGCTGTGGCCAACGCTTTTCTCGACGTCCACCATGTAGAGCTCTTTGGTCGCCATTTACGCTCGACCGCCGCCGCAGAGTACTTTATGAACGTCACACATCTTTATCTTCAAAAAAACGAGATTGAGGATATCGAGGGGCTGCAGCTCCTCTCGAATCTCCAGGTTCTTGTCCTTCATCACAACCGAATCACCTCAGTTGCTCCATTAGCACCCCTGAAGGATTTGATGTACCTGGACGCAAGCTACAACAATATCGCTCAGATAGGCCCTGCCTCAGACTTGCCGTACAGTTCGCTAAAGTATCTAAATTTCATCGGAAACCCATGCTGCCCAGTGCCTAGCGACCCGCTTGAATTTAGTGCCGTACCACCTGACGGTCCACACACACCGCGACTCCCCGCGGAGGACTCCACCGAAGCAATCAACCAGTACCGACAACACATTTGTGACATGTGTACTCAAATAGAAATGCTCGACAACACACCATGCCACCCCAACATCTCAAACAAAAAGGGTAACTTGGAGGAGGGGGAGGAGAAGGGCAGACAGGCGGCGGCCAGTACACTATATCTCATTTCTCCAAGAGTGAGGGCCGAGTCTATTGGAGATGCCGACACTAATACCAGTGCTGAGGGGTTGCATGCGATTTTCCCAAGCAACCTGGGAAATGCAACAGAGCGTGAAGGCTGTGGGGGCACAACTTTAGAAATGGAGGGGGGCGACAGATTGGTGTCGGGTAAAAATGAGAATGAACTGCCACATGAGACACTCTCACAGCCCTCATCTTGTGTCACCACCGCACCATCAGCAGGCGGTCGGACAAGGTTGAGGATGATAGCACAAGCCGAGCATGCCCGAGCACGGCAGGGGTCTTTTCTTTGCCTGGCATCCAAGGGTTCGCTGCTGTCTGCTACCCCTGAAGGCAGTGACGAGGACAATGAGGCTAGTGACTCGATGGCGGACGCAACTGATGCTAGGGAAGAGGTCGAGATTGAGCAGCGGAAAGGCCACAGGAAAGGGAGTTGTGTGGAGGAAAAAGAGGAAGCTCTTACCCCAGTCGGAGGCCTATCTAGTGACCCACTCGCTGTTGGCTCGGGGTGTGTGTGTGAAAAAAATAACGAGGAGCGCCTTTGGTCACACTTCACACTTCTTCCACAGACGCGACGTCAATTGCTTTCAGGCAAAAAGGCAACACCTAGGAATAGCCATTGCGTGCCGGGTTCCGCGTCTTTCGCGGGCCCTTTGTTCGATACCACCATGACAAAGGAACCCCATGACTACCTTCTTGAGGCTGAGGATGAGACACATGCGGCGATGGTCACGGACTTGCGGAGACGCCACAGGAGGGTGTATGAGGATATGAACTACGCAAACCACGTTACTTACAGCCGTCTGGAGCGGGCACTCGAGGACCAATGGTGCTCTGTAGACAAGGTGGTGCAAACCCGTCACACTATTGTCATGGAGCGACAGCGACGTCTGCGTGCACTCGCTTGCGAGCAATCTGCTGCCTACAAGGAATCGCTAGAAATGCTGCAGAAAGAGTCCAAGTGCGATGACATTAATCGCTACCGGTGAGTGTGTTCTTCTTTTTGCCGATTGCTTACGCTATTCCAATCCCAGTTTGTCGTGAGGACTTTCTTCCTTCTCGGAAACTGTAGGTCGGCTTCTCTGCTCTCACTAATTGAACCAATATTGGAGAAAGTAATGTACGGCTTTTCTTGGAACTATTTTCATGGCAAGACCATTCATAAAGAACACCTTAATAGTATCCTGATCGAACTAGGGCACATACATCTATGACGAAAAACATCAAAAAGCCGTGTCGGACGATCCAGTTACTGAGAATGCCAAGTATTGTTTCACTTACTGTGTGTTTCACCTCCTGACGGACGCATCCGTTGCTCATTGTACCATCTATAATTCAAACCAGCGGTTATGAGCTCCACTGACTGGCGTAGGACAAACGAGCCAATCCGAACTCTCAGCTTCGCAACGCGGTCGTACGTGTGATAAAACCGCGAAAATGGATCCCCTCCTTTTTTCTAAATCAACGAAGCGCTATCCCAATTACTAAATAAGTGACAAATTGTATAATATCGAAACCGAAGCTTGGCTCCAGGAATGCTAGGTAGTGTAATTATCAACAATCAACACCTCAAAAGACAGCAAAGTAAGGTTTTAGGAACCATGGATGCGAAAAAGTACCTTTTCCATCGTAGAATCTCGGCTCCAAGATATTGAGATGAGCGACGGCAACGTTGCGTATGCGTGCAATTTTTTAATTCCATGAGAAATATTGGTCGCTCTAGAGACTGAAGGGTGTGGGGGAGACCGGGGATGCTTCCTAAAGATAGAAAGATCGCGGTGTGTTTAGTCAGATAGGCGTAGACTTTGTGGCCTAACATTTTTTCAAACCTATTTGACCACTTGGACTTCATGTTTTGAGACAGGTTCAGAGTTGAGGAATTATACCGATCGTGCTGTGAAAGTGTTCCGTACTCTTCGGCTCAATCTGCATTGCCCTTAACTGGCCTCCGCCGTGTGTTCCTCTTTCTTTTACGAGGGTATCCCTTTCCAGAACCTTTTTATCTGATGCAGCTGCAAGCAGCACCAGGTAGAAAGAATTCTTTAACCAATAAAAAATGAGAAAGAGAGGGATGAGGAATTGATTTGAATTACTTTACGCGTCCAACGTATTCTTCCTTTTTGTACTTGTTCTATGACTATCATCTATCTTCATCCTCTTCTTCTTATTCACCCACTTGAATTCTTTTAGACATAAAGACAACGTCCATTCCGTTCGCTTTGTTCAGAGGTATACGCGTTTGCCACTCGGAAATGTTCACAATGGAGAGGTCTAAAAAAATGGTATGACTACTAAACCGCTTGCCAAGGGAGTGACCAAGGAAGATTTTTATGGGTCCTCTCCGGTGGTTGCTTCTTGTTGGGCTTCTTTGCACGTTTTTCATCCTCTTTTGCGGACCTTTCTCTGATAGTTCGAAAACGATCCTCTTTCCAACCTCGATGCTTTCTCCTGATGCCATACGGGACATGTTCGTTCGCTCCACAACAGGGTCTCGTGTCGTGATTTTTGTTATGAGTGATAAAATGGATGACGCCCTTTGCTATTCCGTGGGCTCAGCCTACTTGAGTGGGCTGCCCGTGGTGGTAGCCGGCTATCCGATGCCGTATCGTAATCTCCTTTCCAAGTTTGACTTTTTAGAGAGGGCCATCAAGAATGCCAATCTGAAACCAGAAGATGTAATGTTTATAATAGATTCCGACACGATTTTCACAGGTGTGGACATGAACCCGTTCCTCGACCGATTCATCGCGCAATCCGGCGCGAGCCCGGAGGAGCTGAACGCGCTCGCCGTGCGGCAGGGCCGTGCGATGGCCCCGCTTATAATCAACTCGGAGATTAACTGTTGGGCGCCAAACGTATTCAGTACCGAGAGTAAATGCTTTTCTGGATATAGGGCCCTTACTGAAAAGGCGCGGAAGTATGCCGCCGCGCATCCCGAGCATAATATCACGTTTCTTTATGACAAAGCACCACAACACCAGGTAAACTCAGGCGTTGTGATTGCCCGTACGTGAGCGTACGAGGAGTTTTTGCAGAGGGCTGTGAATTTAGCAAAGACACAAGCTCCATCGTCCAGATTCCACAATAGTTGTTACTCGGACCAGTCCATCTATACAGCACTCGTTATAGATGCCCTAACATGGGAGGTGGAGAAGGACGTTTTCTCGATGCCATTAAAAGAGCTGCAGACAATGCGATCCCCCTACGGTGTGCGTGCAGGATTCTTCGATTGAGATCGCGCGAATGCGTTGTCGTCTGTTGCCTCGCTAGATCAAATGTACTTGTTTGAGCTGCACGATGAGCGCTGGGTGAAGTACCTTCCAGTCAGTTGGTTCAATCACCTGCACTCTCATGACATATCTGATTTCAAGGGTATGTATCCGTTTGTGCGTAGCCTTTACAGACGAGCGCACGCCGCACACGGTGAGGGACTTTACACAAAGGCCGCAGTGCCCATGTGGGTTGACGAGAAAAAGACTTCCGATATGACCCACATCAGTCCCACTCCTCCTCTTTTTGGACCCAAACTACGGCCTATCGACACAGTCAACACTATTACCCGTCATACATTCCCCGTGATTTTGCACGCAGCGGGTCATACTCGAGGCTATACAAAGGTGATACAAGTAGAGCATAGTGTAATCAGTGCGCCGCGATTCGTGCCGATGGCACACAATGCAAAGGCGAAACGCCAGGCCATGCAGTGCCTAGCCTCCGCGCCGTTATTTCTATCAACTAACAATATCATCCTTCGAGATTCCTACCACACCAAATGCGGCTTCTCATATGAAGTGACAATCAAAAAGGTGAGGAATCTTTGAGGTAGTTCGTTTTTCCGATAATGTTGACTATCCCGATTTCATGCGCTATCCAGCCTCTCATACGCCTTTCTAGGAAGGGTCACCATGCTGAGCAGTCCGTGCAGAACAAAGCGTTTTTTCCACTGGAGCCCGTGAAGGTAATATACATGCGAGGCAGATTCTAGGCTACCCTTCTGTTTTTTGTACATGCGTACAGGATCCCACACTATTGGTGATGCTTTTTTTTTTCAATTTTACATTCACCTTAACATTCTCTACGTAGAGTGTATTTCTCTGGTGGACTTTTTTCATGCTTTAAAATCGTACAGGAATTCGATTACTCGATAGAGTGTATCATAGGCTCCCAGAATAAAGTATTCAATTGCCTAGTAGGTAAGGATTGATATCACACAAAATATAGGGTGTGAATTGGGTTTCCAATCTAATAATGCTAATTTCAGGGTAATTATTCTTAACGTTGCTTCTTTTACATATTCAATCCTTCTTTGGGAGGCCGCAGTAACCTCTAAGGTTGTGCTATGTGTGTACATACTTGTACATACCGCAACTCTTTCTTCGGCTCCCCATCTCTTTTCGAATAACATGGAATGCTGGTGTGATGCCTAGCATTAGCTAATAAAGGACGTCTGTTCACATACGTAGTGTCGCAGTACGCTCCCCCCTATTTTTTAAACTTAGGTTTTGTAGTCTCTACTACGCTGATTTTGGATGATAGGGACATTTCAGATAAAACAAATGAATGATCCATATTGTCCTTGACAAACAAGTATTCAAAAATGCTGTTTTAAATATATTGCTGAATTCGCATACATTTTCTTGGTTAAAAATAGTTAGCGAAAAAGGAGGGCAAAGGAAGCGAGTAAGACTTTACAGATCCGATACTCATTTAGAATTTCCTTTAATCCATATATTATACCCCTATATTTTCCTTCTTTAAACGATCGAACATGCATTCTTTATTTTGTCTGGCTGGGACCAACATGGACCAACCACTGCATTATGCAGCCCTTTTTCGTTTTCCTAATATACAGCCCTTTCCCCTTCTTTTTATCGGTGATAGGTGTATTGACAAGGTATCTTTTTTTAGCGATACAAAGGTATTCTCCGTTAGGCAAGGCGCGCATGTGCTTTGCACGCATTTGAGACTCTGCAATGCGCCCTAGTCGGTGTACCACGGAGTAACACTGGTCTCGCACCGGGTTACATGCTTGTGCCCACCGTGTTCGAGTCCCTTGTACCGTACTGCAATCCCGTTGGTTGGGATTCCCTGCTCTTTTTGCAAGCGGAGAGGCATGCAGAGGGCATGCGCACCGTGACACCGCCCGTGCGCAGCTTGCAGCAAGGGAAAGGACGTGAGGAGGAGGCCTCGAAAAGGAGGTGGGGATGCGATGCGGGGCATGAAGCGGAGGACAGGAGCTGGAACGGGTTCTATTTCGGGTTAGGGGTGAAGCTACCAGATTGAAAGCCAATCGTAAAGCGATATCACCCCCATAGATAAACAATGAGCGAACAAGTAAACAGGTGGTGTTGAGGCGGTTTATTTCATAGCTTTTATATGCTTCTATAGTTACATACCGACCTTGAGGTATCTATAAATGGTCTTTCCTGATTTCTCTACAACTTTTAGTTGAGAAGAAAGAAATTTTATACTTTCTTTTTTTCGTTCACAAAGTCTTGCTTTTTTTTATACATTCCCTACATCCACTTCTTTTTCCTTAAATGGAGTCCAATCTAAGCCCAGAGCTTCTGGAAAAATTCGCCAAAGTGGAAAGCTACGTTAAAAATGGGATTATTAAGCAGGAGTTGGCCGATCAATTTAAGATAGACCTTCTGGACAAGTTGCTTTCATGGGAACCAGGGAGCGAGTCTGTGGTTCGAGAGGGTTCAAAACTGACGGAGCAGGAGCTTGATACTCTGGGGGACCGCATTGAACCGTGGAAAAGTGAGGCCCGACGACTACAAACATCAAGGAAACAGGTTCTTGAATCTTTGTGCCCACCGAACAGAGAAAAAACCATGAGTAACCTGAAGGATCTCTATACTGTGAAAGCACACAATGGCTGCATGACCCCCATCGAGTCTTTGGTTTTGCAGTACCTCTTGTTTGGTACGGAGGATATCACTGTCAGGGTGGGGTATCTTGCTCACCTTCTCCTTATGGATGACAAACGGGAGCGGACCCTTTTGCATAACTGGGCGGTCCACGATGAGTTCCCCCCCCTGGAGCAGGACAGCAAGGGCGATTATATTGCCAACCTTATGATCCCACTCTTCCCGGCCCACATGACCGAGTTAAACAATAAGATATTCAGTCGTTTGACGCAAGCCTTGGAAGGTGGTGGGACCGATGTGTCAACGGAGGATTTCTTAGAGCTTGAGCAGGACATGCGGACTATGAGTCCAGGAGACATTAACAACAAGAACAAGCTTCCTGTCACCGACAACAAACTGCAGCCGTCAGCCTCCGAGTTTAAGGCGTTCAAGGCAGAGACGGAGAAATTCCAGAGTGAGATGGCTCAACAACTGAATCAGATATACCAGTACTTGATGCAAACACAGCTGCCTCAGGCCCCCATACTGAAGCCTCTTATTCAAATGACAACCGAAGGACCAAAGTATGCACAAGCGGGCACAGGTTACCTTCCCTTCAGTAGGCAGCTGGCGTGCCGTAACCTAAGTGGGGATGATGAACAGGAAATTAATTATCCCTGCACAAAAGTATTTGATCTGGAGAAGATACCTGAATTACCATCTTATTTGGATGACTCGTTTAACCATGGAGTCGGACAGGTAGATCCGTCAGGCATTGCCGATGCGATTGAGGGTGACATTCAAAAGATGCCATTTGATGCTTCAGGAAAATTCAGAAAAGAGCAGCTAGTAAGGGGTATATGGTTTGGTGAGCAAACATCGAGGAGGCTCAAGAGGATGGCAGTGTGTGCGTGCCTCTTTCTCAATAAGTATCCATATCTAAGGGAGGGGAACTGTTGCAGAGATCTGAGACATGATTTCGACAATGGATTCAACAAACCGATTGAGCAGCTCAACACCAACGATCTGATTCAGGATGTAATGCTCCTGGTGTATACTGCAAAGGCCCAATGGTGGAAGACCAATCATCACACTGGGAAAATGGGGACAGAAGCTTCAGAATATATGGAAAAATGCATGAGAAGTTTGGGCCTTGATCCTCAGACATCCGATGAAGTGCGTGTTGTACATATGGTCACACATTGGTTTAACACAAAGGTGATTCTCTCTTCAGCTGGTGTGCATCCTATAAGTGGATTGCCAGACGATATTGATTTGACAGTATTACCCCCAATTAATAAGGACATCGTTATGCGTATGAGGTCAAATCCTGTAGGGACTGCAAAGCAAGCTATTGTCATCGTCATTCTGAAAGAGCTTTGCAGATCTGAATATGTGAGATGCGTAGACCCTGAATTCGCAACGAAGATTACAAATCTTATTAATTGGGAGAAAAGCGCGAAGAAGCAATGGACGCGGTATCATTTTGAGGCAGCATATCTTACAGGGAAGCTAAGGTTGATGCCTCCTGAAATTAATCACGACCTTTTAAGCACGGCCAAAGCCTACCTTCAGGTGTGCTTAACCAATACTTCATACGCCAAGACTTTTACCATGAAGGTGATAAATGCTGACCCGGTTGCTTTGGCTGCGATGAAATCCTTAAAGGAAAGACTTGCCGAAGGTAAAGTGTACCTCCATAATGAGACGGGAAATAATTTGGTTTGGAAGGCAGTCAAGGATGCTTGCAGTACCGAATAGCTACACCCATATGTGTTTACATCTGTAAACTCAAAGACAAATGCTTTATTTTTTTTATTATACGTATTTATTTTTTCCATGAACTAAATCTGTAGTGATCGGTTCCCTGCCATGGGGTTTGGTTATCCATGAATGAATGTTTCTGTTTTCATTATTCGTAATACTAGTGGAGTTGATAATTATTTTTTGATAAACGAGTTGGTATGCTTATGCATCCCAATTTTAGATATTCTTCTTCCAAATCCAATTCCGTCAATGCTGTACATGATACTCCCCATAGGCGGGCAGCATTGGACAATGGGTTAGCCAGTAGTGAAAAGGTAAGCCATCCAGAAGGAAGACAGGAGGTGCTTATTGGATCTCATATAAAATTAACTTATCCGATTCTTTTCAAGTTTTCAGTGATTGGTACAAACTTGTACTTATATATGACATCATCGCAATTGTTTGTCAGTATTAACCATCCATTGTATGGTACCACAAATCTTTTCCATCTAAACACATTTAATGATTCAATAACACTATACAACCAAATTTTAATTAAACAATATCTTCTCCTATTTCCAACCCTGGCAAATGATCCAATTTTTTAAATTGGGAAAACGCACCTACCAGCAGCGCTGGGTGCATGAACTAGCAGGCCCCGACCGCGGATTTCTCACTACTTTATACCAAACTCTTTCCTCTTTCTCTTTCTCTTCTTCTTTTTCGTTTTAATTCACTCAGCTGGAGGCCCCCAGACGAGGGCCCCAAGTCGTTTAGTGGGCACCTCTTTATCGCGAAGCACACGGCCACGTGGAGCCACGGACGGTGCAGCAGCAGCTCGCCCGACTGGCGCCCGACGGGCTCCCGAACGCGTCGCGTGTCGCCCTCGTGACGGACCACTTCCCGATTCTCCCCGCGCAGCGCAAGCGGAACGGGTAGGACGGCATCGGCGGCGGGTACTCGGTGAGCAAGCGGTATGAGTCCCCATGGGATCTGTGGCACGCGCAGTGCCTCGATGTGGTCTTCTTTTACTTGCGCGGGCGGCGGAACTCTGCGTATGCGCTCTCGCGCCACGTTATGGCCGAGCGCTGCGATGCCAGTGTGCAGGTCGCGAGTGCGGACGACATGGGACACCTTGGTCTCCGGAGCGCGTTCTCGCGCCTGTGCGACCCCCCCTCCTCCTCATGCAGCCTGGGGCGCGTGTTCGCACCCCTCTCTCCCTCGATGGATAGGACACGGAATGCGTGTAAACTGTGGTGCATGGTGTCTGCGTCTGTACCATATTGGATTCCAACACCGGGTGAGGCACTAAGCCGTGTTGCAGAAGATGAATGCATGTGAAGATCGTGATGGGGACATGGGACAGCGATATTTCGAAGCCGTTCTTTGTTTCCTCTTGATTGTGTGAACATGCACACGCCGTGAGTGATGAATGGCGGCCAGGTGTGGGGAAGGAAGTGAACCCACCGCATCGTGGATGTGGAGCCGGCCCGCATGCTTAGGGTTTGTGTTTGTGTTCGTATTCGTGTTCTTGTTTGTGTTCGTATTCGTGTTCGTGTTCGTGTTCGTGTTCGTGTTCGTGTTCGTGTTCGGGTTCGGGTTCGGGTTCTTGTTCGGGTTCTTGTTCGGGTTCTTGTTCGTGTTCTTGTTCGGGTTCTTGTTCGTGTTCTTGTTCGGGTTCTTGTTCGGGTTCTTGTTCCGGTTCTTGTTCGGGTTCTTGTTCGGGTTCTTGTTCGTGTTCTTGTTCGTGTTCTTGTTCGTGTTCGGGTTCGTGTTCGTGTTCGTGTTCGTGTTCTTGTTC
>MJCC01000021.1:0-46476 GCA_001766655.1 Phytomonas francai
AGGGCGCCCGTGTTTCCTTCATCCCCAAAGCACTTGTTCAGAAGCGGCCCCTTTAGGGAGGCGCTTCACACCCAAAAAAAAAGTCACCCATCACATTCATTTTTCTCTTTTGTAGTTATTTTTACAGAGAACACATGCCACTACATTGGGGAAATTTCAGGCCGTGGGCGGCGGGCGCCATTTTTTTGGGAATTTCGGGGGTGCGGTGGGGCGCCCGAACCCCTCATAGTATGGTAAAATTGCCTTCATCATAGCTATTTTACATATATATATATATATATATATATATTATAGCCTTGGCACCCTAGGTTAGAATAGATCATACCTATATATGCCAAAATATTTCCACGAAGTACAATATTTCCTTAAATTTTGAAATTTTATTGCACGCCGAAATTATTTTTCTTGTTGTCCGCAAATGAATTTTATGCTATTTAAATTATTTCCCTCTTGTAATTTTTTTTACCTGCACGCAAATGTTATTTACCCATTTGGTGTTATAGGGCTATACAGTCACAATTGACTGTGATGGGTGACTTTTTTTTTGGGTGTGAAGCGCCTCCCTAAAGGGGCCGCTTCTGAACAAGTGCTTTGGGGATGAAGGAAACACGGGCGCCCTATGTCTTTTCGTCGTTGATAAACTGTTTTGCCCTACTCTCGTATAGAAGAGTGCAATATCCTTTTGTTGTAAAACAATTTTGATTAGATCAGATTTTATGGGTGTTTGGGCTTGATGTGCATTCTTGGGTTCAACCTACCGAAGCTGAGAATACCTATATCCCATGATCCCTTTTGACCTATATAGCGATCGACAGCTATGACGCTTCCCGGTTATCACGTGAGGCGCTTTCAGCGAGCTGAGGTGTATTTTGCCAACGTACAAACAGAATTGCCGTAGCGAGGTGCGGGTTTAGCTTCCTTCTAGGCCTTTTTTAAAATGATAGATCGGATGAACACGAAGCAAGGATATAGTTTCTCAGCCGAATAAGTATTTGCCCTTTCACTGGCTTACAATATTGAAATTTATAATTCTGATAATTTTTGCAGTTCCTAAAAACGGAAGTTGCAGGAATGATGGCTTCTATATTATGGAGAAAAGCTATTTGGATGATTTGAATTTTAATAACAACATCCCAAGTGGTTCTTGAAACGCTCATTCCACGGCAATAAAATTTTCGGGCATTGTCGACATTAATAGTGTGTGCACCTTTGGACAGAAAAGAGAAAATGATTTATTAAACTGTGTTTTAGAGGTTTAATCCTTTTTTGTGGATTATTTTAGCATCTCAGAAAATTAGGTGCAAATAAGTAATTTATCTTGCTTGAGATACTCCCTGTGTTAAGTTGCATATCGAGTTTGGTGATTTGATTAAATGTCTTGATACGTTTACCCGTTTATTACCTGGTGTTCATAAGTGGAGCGCATGATGACCCAAGAGTCTGTAGTGAGGAGGGGGTGCGGCCGTTAATTCCATATGTTTCGGCCTCCATAAGAGTTTTATTTTTATTTAATTAGCATCGGTAATGTTATACGTTGACTGAAGGCTCGAGCTCAGACTCTTGACATTTGGGATAACTAAAGTTTGAGTTAATTAGCATAGAATTTAGAAGCTATGCGGCTAGCCAGTGCTGAACAATGCATATGTATCAATGGAAAGGAGGGTTGCTCTTGAAGGATGTTTTATTTAACTGATAAAATTTTCATAAGCTTCAGCTGATTATCTTTTGAATATGCTGATTATATTCAATGTAAGAATAGCTTTGCGTCTTAAATCCTTCACATATCCTTGTTTCCATCGCAGCGTTACGTGGCACTATCGTTCCTCTAGCAATCCGCCGGATTAGTATTATCAACTCCAAGATGGATTCTAGCCAGCCTTTTTTTTTGTGTATAAAAGTATTGTTATTCCATTTATAGTCTCATATGATGAACTGAGAAGGTAAATATGTGGCGTTGGACACTTCTATCTGAATTTGTGTATTTGTAATTGGTATTTGAAGGCCTTTCCAAGAGAAGTACTTTGTTGAAACATAATAATTGAATATATTTTTCCTGCAAAAGACTTTCGGATTGGTATAAATTTCCTTCTTCCTCATCAGACTTTTAGTTTACTATTGAAATGTACAGTGATTACGAAAAGAAACAATTTAGAAGTTATGTACGAGATATTTCAAGAGTACAACGTAATCATGTTGCTGATCGTATAGAAAAGCTTGCTTCTCAACAAAGTAAACCATGGCAGTACTTTTTTGGTTGTGTTACATTTTCGACTGCAAGTGTTTTGCTGATTTTCAAGCTCTACGGTCCTCGCCATATATTTAAAAATAGTATGTATTACGCTCGTCCACTTCCTGCGGCAATCAGTATGGGTATATCCTTGTTTGGTCTTGTGTATACATGTCGTGGAATGCTAATACGCAATCGTATTTGTATCATGATAGAAGATTATGAGTACGAGCTAAAAAGAATCAAAGCACATCATTGCGAAGAGGGAGTTGATCAGCTTGCATGGCTAGAATTTATCAAAGAGGAGGTGAAACAGGAATCTGAAAACCGTTTTGATTTTTCTAAACTGAGGGAGTGATTGCACGCAGGTAGTATAGAATAAATGATCGCATTTAGAATGGCAGTAAAGTAAATAGAGTTATTACAAGATTATTATGATTCAATATGTCCAATTGGTATTCACTTGCTTATCTCGGGTTTTTTGTTGTTGTTGTCTACAAGAAAATGGATCCACAAAAGTACAAAGAGAGAGTTCTAAGTCGCTTCGATACAGTTGTTAGATATTTTTGGGATGGACTTCCCACACCGCCCTTTGTTTGCTCGAAAGATGCCCCTTCCCGAGGAAGCTTCACAATTCGGACTCTTGGTTACTCGCCCGATTACAGTAAGGAAACCTTGGATATTCCCCTTGAACCAATCACAAACGAATACTTAAACTTTCAACCACTTAGCTATCGTGAGCCTATTACTAACTCTATGAGCGCACGTATTGGCTCTCATTACTCACCACTTGTTGGATTTTTCTCCTTCAAGAAGCGTTCTGCATCACCGACGAAGATTAACTACGCCTTACAGCGAATTCGAATTCCCGTAGAACACTGTGAGGATGAAGCAGAGATAACAAAGAATCTTCACAACTTCGCTCAATGCATTCGCACAAACAAGCTAGTTGAGCTGTATGAGCCTCTTGTCAGAGAACACTCTCCGATCAGCCAAGCGAGTTTGAAAAAAATTCTTACACTTTCGACAAGAGGTATGAAAATGAACACAAGGGAATCCGTTGTGTCCGAAGTCTGCTGTATAAGTGATGAGTATGTGCGTTGGGAAAGTAAAGAAATTTTTTATTACCTATGCATCAATCCACTTGTCTGCAAGATCTTATCACCTTTAAAATTGCAATTGTCTCCCGAATATTATCAGCCTCGACGAGCTGAGTCCACCAGGGATGAAAAAGAAGCCTTAAAGCTCCATGTTGCTCTTGCGAAGAAGAGTTTGAAGGCAACACTTTCATGGAGTGGCAAAACTCATTACTTCTTTGCTTCATTGCACAAATTATGGGATACTCGTTATGAGAATTTGGCACTGTTTGATTTGGAATCGGTTCATGGTAGTATCGATTCCGGAGTCTTTTTAAGTCATATTAACCTTACAATGAAGACTGTATTCACGAGGATTCGAATTGATTTCTTTTCCAGTGTTGAGGAGTTATTTTTTGCTCATGTCCCAGATGCAAAGGAGGCCGTTTTGCTGAATGAAGCAGATTTGGAAAAGAGTAACCTTCATAAGGTCTTCACGGCAGTTGATGTATATTTAACAAAACAACTGCGTAACTTTATCGTGCGCGAGCTTAAGAAACTTGTCTGTTTCTTTCAATGTAAAGGAGTGAATGACATGCGATCTGGCAGAGGAATAGAATTGAGGAAACCCGTTCTCAGCGTTTCGATGGTTATTGGGGCAAATTGTCGTGCATCCTTACCAAGTTTTTCACGTCTTTGTATTGGTATTTCTGACCTCCTTGAGGAGCTGAAAAAAGAGGCCAATTCACTTCCTCGTGTACACAAATCGATTTTCCGCAGTTTAAATATAGACACTCATTCCATGGCGGTGGTGTTGCCAATGGAGCTGGAGTGCTTTCGCTTCATGATTATTAACTCCCTAGATAAAACAGGACAGGTTATTGATGATCTGTCGTCAAAGTATTCTCAATACTCTGTTGTTCCAGCGCAAAGGATCCCAGAAACCACTAAGGACTTCCCTAATATTGTTTCTGAAGTTGTAACACTTGCCAGAGAACATATTTTTGCCATTTATTGCAATTTCGCCAATATAGTGTACAGTGGTTGCTTTGAAATACATTGCCGTTCGATTAAGGAACATTTCGCTGCAAGCTGGGAAGGATATTTGGAGTGTTTTTACAGTCAACTTAACGCATCAGTTTTAAACTTTATTATGCAGGCTGATGCGAAGTGCTTGCAGGCTCAGGCAGCCCTGCAGCGCGTTCCTCAATCTGTGGAGGAATTGAGGACACTTTTGAAGCATACCGAGGAAGTGAAGAGGTTAGTGAAGAGTATCAAAGTAGTTGAGTGCGATGATGCAATTCTTCGCATTTCAAAAATGGAAAGCAATCTGGTTCCCATACAGCCAAATGTGTACGAATCAGCTATGAAACTGATGAAGTGGCCTGATGTTTTAGCCAAGCAGATCATCTTATCGGAAGAAGGAATAATGAAGGCTAAGCCTCAGCTTGCTGGGAATTTGAAATCGCTCTGTGCCAATACTCGAGGATATATAAAGACCCTTTCCACTGGAATTACTGAGCTTTACAACATGTTTTCATTTGACATACGTGACGTCGCTTTTCAAACATGCATTGAGCTCCAAAACCTAGTGGATCAAATTGACCTTTCTGTTAAAGCTATTACAAGCCAAGAAGCTCTTTTGGGAATACCACCCACTGATTCTTTTGAGGATTTTAATGTTTTGCGTAACCACTTCGATATTGTATCACAATACTGGGCTGAAATAAATAGAAGTGCGCAACTACTTGGGTATTACAAGTGCCCGATTGGATCACTTAAGGCAAACCAGATAATCGAAGATGTGCGTGAGTGCCGCCGACTTTTACACTCTTGCACTCACAGGTTACGAGCTTACGTGCCTCTTGTACAACTTGCACGCCAGCAAGAGCTTAAGCTATCTAAGTTTGAGGCTTTGGAAGAAATTTTGTATTTTATTACTATTCCTGGGCTTCGGAAACATCATTGGAAAGAGGTTTCCCGCCTATTGGCTTCAAAGCTGAAGGAGGATACCTCCCAGGTAGTGGATATGACCGCTCCACTACATAAACTTCTCGATGCAGGGATTATGGACCATTTAAAAGAAGTTAGCAGAATTGCCTTACAAGCAAATAACGATTTCCTGACTGAGGAAGCTGTGGAGAAGATGAAAAGCGCATCCAAAAAAATCTTTTTCGATTTTACAAAGGCTACGTGGAGCCATGTGCCACGTCTTGTAGTCAGTGAGGAGTGCCGCCATAGTATGTTGTTACAAATTGAAGATTTCTTTTTGAGATCCCAATTGCTGATGAAAAACATGTCGCTGAGCGCTCCAGTCCTTAATATACTAGTGGAATGGAAAGGTTCCATAAACAAATTGCAAAAGGTTATTGTGGAGTGGAACGACGCGGAAGAAAGATGGAGCGGCCTTTGCAACTATATGTGTGTACTTCAGTGCAAAAAGAATGGTGCTATGGATGATGTACGCGCACTCATTCTCGAGAAACTTACACAAACAGATGAATCATTCAAGGCTCTTAACGAAATCATAAAACGGCCGCAGTTTTCACTGCACGTTGCAATCGTTCAAGATACCATAAGCGACCATGTCACTGCAGCGAAACTCACCATGGACGAGGCTACGAACATGCTACCTTTAGTGCTAGATGAAATGCGCGAAGGGTTCCCGCGATTTAACTTTCTAACCGATAGCCAACTGAGCTCATTTCTTTCGTCGTATGACATAGGAAGCCTTTTTTCAATACTTCCATTTATGTACCCCCGTTTGTGCCGTGTTACTGTTGAAAATGATCTCGTAACTGCTTTTACAACCACTAATAATGCAACAATTTCAGCGTTTGGTGAATTGTGCTTGTCAAACGATCCAACAGAGGAATGGATGGTATCTTTTGATCAAGTGCTCAAGTTATCTATGGCTTCGTCTATAAAAGCGTGTCATGATGCATTTTTCGTAACGGACATGAAAACTTGGCTTACAAGCTGGTGTTCCCAGTTTATCATAATGTCGTTAAGGTCAGTTCATACATATGGGATCCGTGAGGCCATTAAAAATCGTGGAGTTCTTGGCCTAAAGGCTCATAGGACAAAGATAAAAAACATAATCGCAGAGGTTCAAAGGGTCGCGCTAACGTTGGGTCTGCAACCTGATACGAAGCGAGTTGTTCTTTCAGCCCTTTCATATTTGCAATTTGCTGATACCGAAATAGAACACGCACTAAGCATCGGTATAGCAACTATTTCGGACCTGGATTCTACTCCGATGCTCCAAACATTCATAACGGAATTCGCTATTGTCACTCGAGTCATGGGGATAGTTATTCCGTATGGGCTTGAATTTTTCGGGAACGATCGAGAGCCTTTTTTTTCTCCCCAAATGCTTGAGAAGGCCATTAGTATTCTATCTCTTACCGTTGGGGGGCGATCTATTCCGCTTTTAAACCATACCCAAGATACACAGGGCTTATTACAATCATTGTGTCATTTATGTGGTCTCTTTTTTATCACCGTGAACTGCAGTCAAACGACCACCTTGGATACCATGCGCTCGTATCTTCGTGGGGCGTTAGGCGCAGGTGCGTTTTTCTGTGTGAGTGAGTACAGAAAGCTTAGTGAAGAAATTCGTTTTTTTTTAACGGAATCGTTTTGCAGGATTCAGAACGGCACTCTTGCATGCGCTTCGGCAAGTTTTGTCACAGACCTGGGGCTAGAAACGCGTGGTGGGTTCATAAAAACACCTGTCCACCCGGGTTTTATGGGGGTTATCACTGCGAGCGAGCCTCTTCACAAAATAGCCCGTGAGCTTTCCCAACAATATCGCCCGACCTACTTACCACGCATGAAGTTAGTCGATATGATTCGCGTTTATCTCGATGCTTTTGGAATCGCCGATGAAAGTCAGACTGCCAGCCCAGGGTTTGCAGTCATTTACGAGCACCTACAAGAAATTTTTCCCTCAGTGTTTACCTATCCTAAACTGCTCGCAGTACTACAGCACGCAGCGGAAAGTGTTATTCCCAAGGAAGGGTACACTACGGACTGCCTCTTTGAGGCATTTACACGCATTTTTGCATCTGTACTAACCGAAAACAATCAGTTACAGGCCTTATTAGAGTTTTACGTAAAGCACACATTAGGTCTCTCCGCTTCCAACTTGCGGCGTGCTCTCTCCACTTCGCCCCACACCAAGAGAGACATGAAATTGGAATTTGCTAAGACAATGTCTTTCTGCCACCAAGTTATCATTTCTGGACCACAATTCTCTGGCAAAACAAAGCTTTGGAGGGACTTTGTCGGAACGGACAAACATGTTGTGCTTTGTACCTCTCTCATGACAGCACATGAATTTTACGAGCACAACGTTGTGGAGGGGATAATGAAGGTGTTGGCAGGAATCACAGCGACTCCATTAGAGCGTCATTTTGTTATTATTGAGGATGAGACCTTTCTGTACGCTACATCCTGGATAAATTTGAGCCTTTATGGGCGTGTGCTTGGGCCTCGGAAGACCAGTTTTACGTTAAATCCTTCGTCTTACATGATTGTCTCCACAAGCACTTTGCAACACACGGATCCACACACAGTTTGTGATTTTACAGTATTTTCGCTACCTGCTCCTTCTGATTGGAGAAGCTTTCTGCGCGATCGTCTGCATGATGCTCCCGAATGTGATGTAGCCAGCGGTGTGATGGAAATAGTCCTTCCAGTAGTCTGGACAGCAGTTGAACATGGTGATTGCAACAGAGTCGATGAAGATGTGCTCAATACCAACATGGGATTCTATGCTACCTGCAAGCAATGCATGAAATTGTATATAAGGTGGTACAGTTACATCGTGCAGGCATTCTGTTCTCCAACCTCCTCCGTGAGGGAAGAAGTTGCTGACCCTCAACTGAATGAGCATATATTCGTAGCCCGGTGTGCTGTTCAGGCAGTTTGTTGGAGCATGGGTCTGGCTTTAGATCCCTGCCAACTTGATCACATCCGAAGAGCTTTACTCACAGTTGAGGATAATCTTAATGAGTTCATGGAGAATTATAATTCGACGGAAAAAATACTTCCCCCTGTTGTAGACGGCGAAAATATCTTAGAGTTTGTAGTCACACGCAGCGGATGGGAGCTTCTCAGTGAGGCTATTTCTCATATTAATGATCTTTCGTGGTCAGAATATACAAAAATTGATCCACAATCCGAAGCATCGTCACAACGGTTTCCCACGCCGTCGCGCCTTTCCACCTTGCGTGCGATAGAGTGTCTCATCAACTGCGGCCAACATGTCTTGATCCTAGGAGCTTGTGGAAGCGGTAAGTCATCTTTACTAAGGAGTACTCGTCTATGCGAGCGATGGTTTCAGCACTTTGTAAACTGCAGTAAAGGTTTCAGTCCTATTCAAACTCAGAATCAATTGGTTTCACAGCTCTTACCGAGGAGTACTTCTACCTTCGGACCCCCCTTAGGTTCAAAGCTCGTTGTTTGTATTGATGACATGCATTTATCGTCATCGGCCCAGGCCGATGCTCCAATCGCTTCTAGCTTGGTACTTTTCTACGATAAATATTCCGCTATCTGCACCCCAACTGTTGGCTTTATACCAGCAACGGATCTGGTCTATGTAGGCACCGCTTTAGAGGCCTTCCGCAACCCAAGTGTTCAATGTGCATTTATAAACGTCTACTTGCCCCCCATGCAGGGCTCCGAGCTTGTGAATGGTATCTGGAGGCTGCTAGAGACCACATGCGGGAAAAGGCGCACAGACGGATTTCCTCGTGAATGTACCTCATTTATTATTTTGGCCTATATGGCTGTTGAACGTGCCATAGCGGGTAGTAGTGTCATTGCTTCGAGGCTTCGTAATGGAAATGATGGTGATAGCTCAAAAGCAGCTCCATGGGTCTCTTTGGGGGGGCTATCACTGAGTGACACCATTTTCTCACAACTCGGGGGGCAAATTATGGAGACTGAGAGTATCCTATCGCAACACTTTAGTCTTGCTTTTCATGGCGTCGAAATTGCCCGTCGACAGCTCAGCAGCGGTATTTCGGATCTCCAAGTAGCGGTTAACCTATTCATAGGAGTGGAGCGCCTATACGTGGGGCACTATGCAGGCGACGCAAACAGGGAGAATCTACGGCAAGATATTTCACAATGTGCACAGGCTACCCTGGGGAAGTGCCTGGGTGATAACAAATTCTTAGCAGCTGTAAAACAGGGTGCGTGTGACGAGCTCTACAGCCCCTCTAAGAGGCAGGCCTGTGTCTTGAAATGGCTGGAAGACATTCATGCATACCTAAGTGAAGCAGTTGTCCAGCCATTGTCTGAGATGGATCTTCATACATCAAATCATTCATTGGAAAATGAACACGTTGACACAAGCACGGATCTATATAGCAACAGAGGACAGCTCTCGGTCTGCGTGACAACTGCCAACTCCTCTACAGTAGGCAGTCTCATCCAAAATGCACCCTTCATATCCTCAACTTTTCGGGAATTGTCTCAACGACAAAGTAAATACAACAAAAACGCGTCACTCTCTGAGGAGCAGTTGCGTCTTTCGTTGGGGCAAAAATGGAAAGTCGAAGCAACTACTTTTATAACCGTTGAGAGAGTGAACACGATCGCATCCATCGTAACTCAATCGAAGTGTATTGCAGAGAACGCGTTTGAGCTTGTGCAAGCTGTGAAACACACGGGTTCACCTCTTCATACGGTTATTCTGTGCAATTCAGTCTTTGAAATAATATCCCTTACCTTTATGGTGATTGTCGCGACTCGGTTTCCTGTGGTCTTAATCAGGCCTTACCGCGGTTATTATTCTACTGGCAAGGAGGCAAAGTACGACTTCGACACATTTGTAGCCGATATGAAAGCCCTTGTTAGGTACGCCTATGGAAATAATGTGCGCATGGTGGTTGTGATTCCGAATACTGTCTTAGCCATTCCGCTTGTACTGCGTCAGATTGATCTTCTTATTCGTGCGGGAGACCTCCGCGAAATCTTTTCTCGTGGGGAACTCTGGAGTCTAGTTCACGGAAATTCAACTCTCTGTTCCAAACAATGGGCCTCACGCGGTGCCATGGGTGTGCTGTCTCCCAGTGAGGAAGAAGCTCTATACGCCTATATTCGCCAGTGCTTTACCTTTATTTTACAGGTATACAGTGAAAGCCATTTGCTCAATTCCTTGAAATCAGGGAGCTACCGCTGCTTCGCTGATATGCGCATACTTCAAGGCTTGGATACGGAAGAGTTGGTTTCGATGCGGAGGGGAATGGTGTACAGTATCATTTCCAAGCGGAGCGAAAAACATAACGGCATCGCTGAGCCCAATTATTACAGGTGCGGATGCCAAGAGCTAGCGGATTTAGTATACACCTTTTATGAAACCTCACAGGAATTTTTCCCAGACACACGTGAGGATAGATTTTCTGATTTCGCCTCCCTTGTTACTCATATTGAGAGAATTTGTGCTGAAAAGACGAGGGATAGTGCTGTAATTGCGACAGTGTTGGTTGATCGTGGCGATGTGGTAACAAAAGTGATTAAGAATAATGCTCAGCTCACATCCCAGGCAGCTGAGGAACTTGACAGGCTTCGAGAGGATATTGTCGAACTTAAAAAGAAGCTAGAAAGGGAAAGCATTTACTTGGAATATTGCAACGAGGATTTTCAAAAGATACAGAAGGATGTGCAAGAAGGCGCTTTAGAGCTTTCTAAACTTGAGTCTGTTCAGGATACATCGCTAACCAAGGCTAAAGAAATGGTTCAGGAGTCTGCCGTACTATTAAAAAAGATTAAACCCCAAACGATCCAAATGCTCAGTAAATCTTTAAGCTCCAAGAAGCTCATTCTCCTCATCCGTGCCGTGTATGGTGTTCTTGGTGAAGAAATTCCCAAGGAAGCCAACCACCCTAATGAGTTGTGGGTTGTAGGGATGAGGAGGATGTCTGCACCTGGGTTTGTCCAGTCCATTATTTCAGCTTCTACTCAACATGTTGCAGACCCTGCCACTCTGCTATTGCTCGAAAGGGATCTTAAAAAAAACGAGTTTGGGAAATCAAGTGCATGCGCTCAGTTACTGGTGAATTATATTTTAGCATTCATAAGAAAACTGCGTGTTCAGCAGGCCAAGGTTGAGGATAGGAATACGTATTCCATTCAAAGAAAATCAAACCAAGAGGCTGAGGAACGCTTAAGACAATGTAGCTGCCGTGTTTCTGAAACTTCTGAAGAAATACGCACAATCAAGGAGAACATTAAGCAGATGGAGGATAAATGTTGTGAAGTACAAGAGAGGCAACGTCTGTGCATTGAACGAGGAAAGCAACTATTTTCGTACCTTAACAGCATGGATTGCTTTACACGCTTTGCAGCACCTGCAGAGGACATTGATGAGCAAGTCCGGCGTGCCAACTGTGCGCAAGGTGACACACTGCTGATAGCTGCGTACAATTTTTTCTTATCTGTGCACTATCCCAACGATACACTTTACAAGAAGCTTCAGAATATTCTTCATGACCATGGCGTTCCATTTACAGATGGTCCAGAGGTGCCGGCAAGGGAGCTTTTGTTTTGCAATCACGGCGCCTTAATAGATTTAATTATTTCTCGTGATTTGCCGTTTCGCCATCGTTGCGCGTTGTATAACCTCCACCATCGTATTGCGCGCCGATGGCATCTCTTTGGTGGTGTATGCGAAGTCTTTAATGATACTCTCAAAGAATATCTCCTATTCACTTGCAACGGTTTCATGGTGGTATCCGCACTCGATAATAACGCCAAGAAAGCTCTTATACAGGCTATGCGGGCTGGAAGCGGAGTTCTTTTGTACAATTTGGAGACCGATCCGACGTCAACAGAGCTGATTGTTGCGCTTTTTCCACTCTTTGGGAAGCTTGATATTGAGTGGGAAAACTGTCGTCTTGGTACTCATGCTAGGGGTTCCGCTGCTAATGGTGCTACAAAGAGTAAAGGGATTCCTTTTTGCGTTTTTGGTCAGAATATTGAGGTTAATCCAAAATTCAACTTGATTTGTGTTTCCGTTGCATTGATCAGACCTTATCATGATCGCGAGAGTTTAGGCACAACTATTTTCGACTACGTGAGCCTCACCAACTTTTTTGAACCGATTCCACTCAGCGTACGCATCTCGCACAACCTTCTCCATTCCCAAGGTATGTTAAAAAATGTTCAAGAAGAGTTGCATAAACGAAGGCGGCGTGTCTTCTCTGAAGTAACAGCCTTTATCGAGAAGCATGACCATTCCAGCAAGCTTCTCAGTGCTGACCTGGAGCATATCACCAATTGTGGGAAGCATGAGCTTGACATGCTAGATGAAATTCTCAAGGATGCAAACGCACATGATGGACAGATTGCCACACTAAAAGTCCAGTTGCAAATGATCCACAAACAAATAACAGAGGCCTGGCTTTCCATTGAAGCTTCTTTGAAGCAGTGCGCAGAGTTGCTGCAATTCATAGAGGCCGATAAGCTTGGCCGGTCGTGGGATGATCGTGTGATTGACCCCTTTTTGAGCTGCGCGACCTGCATTGTTCCGCATGTTGGCACTCGCTTCGCGTCGCTACGATTTAAAGACCACTCATTGGCACAGAAGCAGCTCTGTGCTGTTGTAAACTTTGTCGATAATATTGTTCCGTGCTTTTCATGCGGTTGGCCGCTACCTGTCCGTGGGCTCTTCTCTATGCTCATTCTACATGGTGCATTGTTGGCAAGCAGCACTATTAGTTCGTATTTGGGGACTGCATTTCCCACGCTTGAAATTCTCAATCTAGCGCAGTTCAATGCCTTGTTATCTATCCTTGGAAAGGATAGCAAACATAGCGTGATTGATTTTCCCTTATCGTTCCCATTTCCAAAACACGGGGGAAATGCCGAGGAAACGGCCACAGAGAGCGTTAAAAAGTTGATCTCGAAAGCGTATTTGGACTCAGGGGATGCACAGTTGAAGCGGATCGCCTCCGAGAATGTAGACGCCATCGAGAATAGTACAAGCTCGACTGAGTCTACTTCTTCATCTCTTGTACCCAATTTTTTCCAATTTCTCCAGAATCTTGATTTTCCACGTTGTGAGGATACCGCGCTCCGTCTGTACGCCACGACGCTTGAAGTTCTCAAAAACAGCGACTCCAACCCCCCTGAACCTCGCAGCCAACGAAGCGGTCATAAACCGACAGAAATGGCACATTCGACAGCCCAAGAGATACCAAGGGCCAGCTACAATAACTCGCTCGTCGATTGCAGGAGCTCTACGTCTAGCTTTTCTCGCGCACCGCCCTCGATAGGTAGCTGCAACCTTCCCCTTCTCAGTGTCCACTCGCGAGAACTACTCTGGGAGCACAACGCGAAGCACTACATACCGCTGTATATGGTGAGTCGCAACCCTTATGCAACGTTATATGACATTCAGCATGAAGCAGTGGTGGGAAACTGGCTGTACGAACAACATGAGGTGGTAGGTCTTCATGCGGAAACCAATATGCTAGCAATACATATCGCGAAGTGCTTGCTTAGGCCGCACATGATGGACAACCTCAAGGGCTTTTGGTTCGGCCTTTTGGTGGACCTATCATCGCCTCGAACGAAAAAAGCAATCGGTGAAAATACAAAAATAAATTACGGTGAATGCCTCGTTGAAAGCATCCACAAGATCCTTGCAACTTACATCGGTTGGCATTCGCTAGTAACGGGAGACAATGAGAGCTACACAAATCGAGTGTCGGTGAGGTTTGTCTTGGTGTGCACCCCTGAATCCCATCGCCTATTGTGGAAGGGCACCCACGAGTTGCGACCAGGGCGCTGCTTGCACATTTGCGACGAGCACACCACACCCCAGCGGCACTTATTGCATCTTCTACAAGGTAAAATGCTGCAAAAAATGCTGGTGCAACGAGGCGACCAGTCTTCGTCGAGGGCTCTGTCACCCAATTCCCCGCATCAGCCACAAGGAAGGTCTGCAATGTCGCCGGGCACAGGCGCAGTACTGACCGCACAGGGGTCGGGCACCATTCTTTTCACCGATAGTAGAACGGGCAGGAGGTTCCCCAGGGAAGCACAGGAATTGCCAATGAGAGGCGCTGCCGGCCCTGTATGGAGAATCCTAATAAAGGAGCTATGCTTCATGCATATTGGCCTTTCTGGGCGTCATCGCCTGCTAAAGGACCTCAAACGAACTCATTTAGATATATTTTCGCATGAAGAGAATTGTGCTGATTTATGTTTTAATGATGATCCTGAGATATGTAGTGATCACAATCTGAGACTTCTTATTCAGCTAATCCAGAACATATGGTATAATGATTTAATATGGAGGAGTTCCAGTTGTGAATTTACCGAGCCTGCATCTGAAAGAGATCTCGGCCATACTATGTCGCTCACTTCGATAGCAAGTACTTCCAGGGGCCTAAGAGCGCATTATTACTACCGTAACCAGCGTCGAGCGTGGCAGCAGCTTCATCAGCAGATTACTGGAGGACATGTTGCCTTTCGCACTATGTTGAAGCCCGTAAATCAAGGCTCAGGCAACTTAATCCGAGAGAGCAGCAGGCTCAAGACACTCTTTTGCCCTGCATCACTTGAGCCCATCAGTTCATCTCACTTGTTGGACATGAGTTCGATTGACTTCACGTGGATCCAAAAATTAGCTTACAATTTGTACACAATACTAGCTGGGGAAGATGGCTGCAATGTTAATGCTAGTGACCATGAAACGCTAAAACTGTTGATGAGGATCATGATTGTGCAACCATCCACCTACGAAGACGCAGGGCCGTCTGTTACTTACGGCTGGCCATGGCTGGACTCTCCATGTTCGTTTGTACTAAACTCGTCCGACGTGGATCGAATGATAGAAGACGTGAAAAGGTGTTCAACAGACCTCCTGGAGCTGTGTGGTGATACCAGTGCAGTGATTGCGTACCGCACAAGGCTCCAGGGGCGCATACTTAGATTGCTCTTTTCTACTGTATCTTTGCGACATCAGCATCATTCTGAAGCTCCTCAAGAAATTGTGGACAAAGACACAAACACGGTGTTTCCTGAGCTCAGCTTAGCACTTCAGTTATCATTCCGAGAGGAATTGCTTAAGGATTTAGTACCCTTGAATTTGGAGTACGCTCACTTGTCGCAGCTTTACAATCGACTGCGGGCAGAAAAGCTAAGAGTGTCACAGAATCACCGCAACTTAAATATATCAAGGATTCTAGATACTATTCGTTCCTTAGCGTTTGTTACCGAGTTAGAGCTGTCATCATCATTGCCATCTTCCATTTCTTGTTATTCATACTTACCAAAAGGGAATGTACAGGTGTGGCTACCTTCGCTGAGGCATCCGTTGGTGGTGCTTTGGAATTTGACGAGGAGTCTCCTTTCTTTAGCCCCAGTCTCTCAACATGGATGGAGTTTTGGACATCCATCCAAACTTGTATTGATCATAACACAGCGCCGACTTTTAGCACCATGCGATGTTGTGTTGGAGGGGGCTTCACTTTCGGTTCGGGTTATGGAGGAAATACACGCTGTAACAGGTTGGACCATGCCATTTGCTTTCAAACAACCTTGTAATAGTCAGGGGACGTTGCTTCACAAGGGAATTTCACAACTACAGTGGACTGCTTCTGTTGTGGACGTATCATCTACGACAAGGGGAGAGGAAATTGTGATTGCTATGCGATCCATGTGCGTGAAAAAGGACCTTAGGAATGAAGTTAATGAGTTTCACACGTTTAATTGGTCATATACAGCCAATACGCAATCAGATCCTGATATTACAAAAGCGTCGGGGCCGCGAGTGGTAGGGGAGGGGGAAAAACCATTAATGCTGCCAATGACGTGGGATGCTGAGCCATGTACCATTGAGGGAATGTGCTTTGATCATCAGCCATGTGAGTTCCTGTGGAATGCGATGGTAAGCCCAGCTAATTTGCAGACCCATTTGAAACTATTTGCTAGCGATTTGAAGGGGAGGAAGAGTCTCGCACAAACTGAACCCACAAATGTGGTCGAAGGCGTCTTTGTTACTCAGAATTATGGTGAGGATGCTGATAGCACGGTGCAGGCAGTGCACTCACCAGTTTATTTGTCAACGAAAAGAGGAAGCTTCATACGTTATAAGATATCTCAACTGTCTATACCGATTGTGACCTTTCAATTAAATTTATCTGAGTGCACTATAGAAGAAAACTCTGCCGTTCCTTCTTTCCAGCGCATCGGGGAGGCGCCACTTTGCATTATATATGAGGCTCAAACATCATCACTACCGCCTTCTGGAAAGGATAAGAGTCAAATAACAAAGGACATGCTTAATGAGCAGAGTTATTCTAACCACAAGCGGGATAAATTAAATCAAATGCCTACTTCCGTTGGAACTCTTGGACGATATGTCCTTATAGAATGAATTGCTTAATTTGTGGTTTTATGCCTTTTCTTTTTTTCCTTTTTCACAACGAGAGTACGACATGCGTATTATTGAAATGAAATATATAGTTTGGCTCGCTGCTATACAGGGATGAGACCAACATAATTAGGATATAATGTTTCGAAGCATGAAGCTTACGTTGATCGTTGTTTTCCACTCGAGTCATATCTGCCCATTTTCAATGTGCTTCACTTATTATTTTTTATCAATTCCTAACTTCGTGTTTCTAGATTTTCTTATTGTGACTTCAAAATGGACTATGTACACTAGATGCATGGGATATACTTTAGAGTTTTTTAAATTTTGAAGGTTTGTGAAAACGATATGTATGTCGATAAAAGGGTTTGGGGACTTTAGTTGATACCTTTTTCAATCTTTTAAATATAAAAACTCGTTTTCGTATTAAAATATTTTGTATTTCCCGCTTTTTTGCCCAACTTTCCTCCTTTTCACCATTTTCCTCGACTCTGGACCTGGGGTTCGCTTGAGGAGCCCATTGGCATTCCTACTGCGTAAATGTAAATTCTTCCACAAGTAGAATGTATAAAAAAGTAAATACTCAAAATATGAGCATGAATGGGTGAATGAATATCAATTGTCCCATTCCGAACAGGTCAGCAATACTTGGTTTTAATGGGGAATATCCAAGGATACTATCCTTTTTCTTAAAAAAAATTAGTATAAAATTGATACACAGGAGAGCGCAATAGTGATATGGGAAAGTATTCTGAAAGATTCTTTTTTCTCTTTATTTTATCTATACTACTTTAATTGAAAGCATCTAAAAAACGATATTATATTCTACATTCTCGAGAAAGCTCAAATCTCAGGATAAGCAGGAAAACAATATCCATCTACAATCCAAAATTCTTTTGCAAATCTGAAACCTGAAAAGAGATTTTCATTTCTGTAGCGCTTTTTCTTATACTAATAACGTAGTTGTACACGTACTCTTCACATGAGTTCAAATAGGAGTTCACTAACCACTCAGAATAATTTAGATGGCAACGTTTTTTCAACCGTTGATATTAGATGCGAAAATTCTATGAGGGCTGCCTCCCCTGTGAATATGCTATTTACAGCATCTGATAAAATGTCGCGAAATTCAAAGCAGAGTTTTACCTGGAAAGACGAACTGTACGCAGCTGATACATTCCGTGATGGTATCCACGCCATTTCACGTGTAGTGCCTTCTTGGGTCCCAGCAATCGGCCTTCTTTCTGCGCTTGGTATCTACTATGCAACGTTTCGCGTTCGTCTCTTTATCTCACAATGGCGTCTTGAGGAGCGCCGGCGGGCAGAGCAGAGGTACGAGCTTTTGGACACCCTCCGTGGCGTTCCCATGGGCCCGGTTGGTGCTGTGGAGCCTCTCGGTGACGATGACGTAGACGAGGAAGACGAGGATGAAGATGATGAAACCGCTGTCTCCATGCGCGACATCGAGGAATTTCGAAGCAGCTTAGGCATTCGTTTGCCACGTGATGAGGATCTCCTCAGCATTGTGGAACGCATGCTGATGGTGGATCCAATACCTGAGGGCTGGGTGCTATATCGCACAGCTGCCGGTATTATTCGATTTATGAATCTCAATACACAAGAGCTTTTTTTTTTCCACCCAGGCAAGCGCAAGGAGAAGTTATTCATAGATGCTGAACTCAAAAAGCGCAACCGACAAGCGATGGAGAGTAAATATAACTTTTACTCTGAGGATGAGGGGCTTAATTTATTTCCCATACCTAATCGGGGTCTTCAGTCCGTTGCTATGGCTTCCGGGCCATTACCTATTGATTTTGGCGATGATGGGAGCCCGAGTGAAGAAGATGATACTCAAACTAACGCCTTCAAAAGATTGTTTCACTACTTTTTGGAGCGCGAGCAAAAGCGAATCGAACAGGATGTTGTTCGCTCCCGATGCTCTATGGTGAATCGTACAAAGGAGTTAATGGGGGTCGGAGGCCTTGGAGCTTCTGGGCCATCATCATCTGCGTCAGCACCATCAGAGGTTTCTGGTACAGCGGTTCAAGGTGGTAGTGGTGGGAATCACAATGCGACCAGTTCTAAATTCGGAGTAGGGGTAGGGAGTGCCGCTGGGGGCGTCGAGGGTGGACAATCATCTCAGAGATCACCGGTCAGTACGCTTTGTCCCATGACCTATCGTGTCGTCGTATCCAGTGCGATTCATGGGAACCGTGGAGGTAGTACTAAGTGATTGATTCCATACTGTTGATCCTTTTTTCCGCGTGTGTCTTCTGCACACGCGTACGTGGCCACCAGTTTTCGGGGTATATGGAATTTTAAGGAACGGCTCTTTTATTGGTTGTTTTTCTGCAGTTACACACAGGAAGATAGGTACCAGAAGGAACAGGCAAATAATAAATCTTTTGCTTTTGTGTAAGATTTTTTTCTTTGCTTCTTGGTTCTTTTTGGGCACGGTTCTACACGTGCGGAGAGAGGGAGTATGTTGAGGGAGAGCGGAACAAGAGATTTATCACTCTTTTTTGAATTAGTTTTTTAAATTGGATTTCACAAAAAATGTTAATATTATCTATATTTTCAAAACTATGTTTATGTTTTTATTAACATTTCCTGAGGGTTGTACGTGCACACTTGGGATAATTTTACTTGATTATTAATTTTTTCCCCACATTACTTTATTCCAAGAATATCAGTGTTTGCAACATGCCCGGAAAGGAAGTCAAGAAGTCTACGAAGCCCGCCGCCAAGGCTGCGGCTCCGTACAAGAAGCCTTCTAACGTGTCTCTCTTTGAGGCCCGCCCCAAGAACTTCGGCATTGGCCATGACGTTCCGTACAAGCGCGACCTGTCCCGTTTCATGCGCTGGCCCACGTTCGTGACGATGCAGCGCAAGAAGCGCGTGCTGCAGCGCCGCCTCAAGGTTCCGCCGGCGCTGAATCAGTTCACGAAGGTGCTTGACCGCACGAGTCGCAACGAGCTTCTGAAGTTGGTGAAGAAGTACGCGCCCGAAACCCGCAAGGCCCGCTACGAGCGCCTGCGCAAGGTTGCCGAGGAGAAGAAGCAGAACCCGAAGAAGACGGTATCGACCAAGGCTCCACTTGCGGTTGTGACCGGCCTCCAGGAAGTGACTCGCGTCATTGAGAAGAAGAAGGCGCGCCTGGTGGTGATTGCCAACAACGTGGATCCGATCGAGCTGGTTCTGTGGATGCCGAATCTCTGCCGTGCGAACAAAATCCCATACGCGATTGTGAAGGACAAGGCACGCCTTGGTGAGGCTGTGAACCAGAAGACGGCTACGTGCGTGGCGTTCATTGACGTGAATGCCGAGGATGAGGCTGCTCTGAAGAATCTGGTGCGCTCGGTGAACGCCCGCTTCTTGTCCCGTTCCGATGTCATCCGTCGCCAGTGGGGTGGCCTGCAGTTGTCCCTACGCTCGCATGCTGCGCTGCGCAAGAAGCGCGCTCGCAATAGCGGTGCCGACGCTGCGGCTATTGTTCAGTGATGATAGCTATGGTGTTCATTTTTATTCACTTCGTTGCACTAAACTGATATGACATTCTTTTATTTTGATAAAAATTAAAACATATTTTTAGACCTCTTATGACCTGAACCCCATAATGAATTTAGACATTCATAATGAAGATCATTACTGTAAAATTTCTATGCTTTTTATTCTATTGACACATTTTTATTTATTTATGTTTTTCAAGGACTGATACACCACATATTACAGCATGCCCGGAAAGGAAGTCAAGAAGTCTACGAAGCCCGCCGCCAAGGCTGCGGCTCCGTACAAGAAGCCTTCTAACGTGTCTCTCTTTGAGGCCCGCCCCAAGAACTTCGGCATTGGCCATGACGTTCCGTACAAGCGCGACCTGTCCCGTTTCATGCGCTGGCCCACGTTCGTGACGATGCAGCGCAAGAAGCGCGTGCTGCAGCGCCGCCTCAAGGTTCCGCCGGCGCTGAATCAGTTCACGAAGGTGCTTGACCGCACGAGTCGCAACGAGCTTCTGAAGTTGGTGAAGAAGTACGCGCCCGAAACCCGCAAGGCCCGCTACGAGCGCCTGCGCAAGGTTGCCGAGGAGAAGAAGCAGAACCCGAAGAAGACGGTATCGACCAAGGCTCCACTTGCGGTTGTGACCGGCCTCCAGGAAGTGACTCGCGTCATTGAGAAGAAGAAGGCGCGCCTGGTGGTGATTGCCAACAACGTGGATCCGATCGAGCTGGTTCTGTGGATGCCGAATCTCTGCCGTGCGAACAAAATCCCATACGCGATTGTGAAGGACAAGGCACGCCTTGGTGAGGCTGTGAACCAGAAGACGGCTACGTGCGTGGCGTTCATTGACGTGAATGCCGAGGATGAGGCTGCTCTGAAGAATCTGGTGCGCTCGGTGAACGCCCGCTTCTTGTCCCGTTCCGATGTCATCCGTCGCCAGTGGGGTGGCCTGCAGTTGTCCCTACGCTCGCATGCTGCGCTGCGCAAGAAGCGCGCTCGCAATAGCGGTGCCGACGCTGCGGCTATTGTTCAGTGAGGGAAATAGTTTTCTTTTTCAGTCCATAAGGCTTGCCTTTTTTTAGTTTTTTTTTTTTCATTTAAATACATCCAGCTGCATGAGGTGTTTTGCTCAAGATTTTCTGGTTCTTTAGTAGTCAAATTATGTTCTACTTTTATTTCCATATGATAACGTTTTCGCCCTTTATCACTCTTCTATTTTGATTCAATCTATTTGAATCGTATAGAAAGTTTAAGAAGTAGTAACAAGATAAGGTATTTGTAACATTTTTCAAATACCTTATACAAGGATTATATGGCTCTTAGTTTCAACGATTTTTTTCAGCATCTTCTCAATTCTTATTTTAAGCGCTTATTCTGCTGATAGGCGACTTCACTGTTTTCAGACTGATATTCTATCTTAAGGAACGTATCACGAAATTAGACAGAGACAGCGCGTTCTCTACTTTTAAATTAGCACTATGGACTTATTTGAAGACCTTTTCAATGAACTCGATGCCACCCTTAGCAAGCTCCGTAATTGTGTACGAAATGTTATTGAGGCGGATAACCTAACAGAAAAGAAAAAGCAGGAGATGGTTGCACGCCCCCTCGTTCGGGAGGCTCGTAGTATGTTATCAGCTTTGCGAGCTGAGGCTCGGAGAACCGAGGATGAGCAAGTTCGAACGAATTGTGAAGCGATGTGTCGAATTCGTGAAGAACAAATTCGAAATTGTGAGAGGGAAATGCGGGAGCAGATTTACCCCACTCGGGCCACTGTGCGTCAAAAAACATATCAAGAACAGCGCGAGGAAGAGCTACTGGGTGAGGGTAGTGGTTTCACGAGCTCTCAGAAGGTGTTGCAGGCAGCTGTGAAGGTTCAGAAGGATGCGTTAGAGTCTATCCAACGCTCTGAGCAGTTGCAGCATCAGACGGAGGAAACGGGCAGAGACACTTTGCAGACATTGCAGAAACAAACTATGCAAATGCATCAAGTCGATGAGGAGTTACGTGGTATTAATGGAATGCTAGACCATGCTTCGCGGGATTTGCGTTGGTTTTATAGACAGGTTTCAGCTGATAAATGCTTTCTGGTGCTTTTGGGATGTTTAGTTTTAGGCATGCTCGCACTGGTGTTCGTTTCTATTTATATGAAGCGTAAAAGGGACGCAAGAAAGAAATAGCATTTCTATTTCTCTAATATTGTCTAGAATGATTTGCATTTGCAGTGGAAATCTCATTTCTGAGGTATGGGGAAAAATTAATACCACGGGGTAAAGATTTTTTTTAGGGAAAAAAATGGTGTGAATCAAGAAAACAATTGATATGTGCTCATAAAAGCCGAAAAACATTCACTTTATCTTCGCTTCTTGATAGCTAAAAATTTCCTTCTGTATTCCGTTTCCAACGATTTATAACACCAAGGCTCACTTGGGTGGATAAAGCGAGTAATGCTACGACGTTTTTGTGTCGTCTAGTGTTGATATTCTTGCATTTTCTTCTATTCATATTGGACTTTTTCCCTCTTTGGAGGGAGTATGTTTATTTCTCTGTGCCTTTTTAAACCTTTAGTACTTTTTCCCTTTTGCATCACTCCATTTTATACCTTTTGCCTATAACTTTGCGTTTGAACGAAACAAGTGTATTAGATTGATGCACTTGCGCATAACGTCTAAATTGTGTGCTTAAATACAACCGCTGCATATACTGTTTTAATGAATAGTGTTGTAGCCAAAACATACAGACTCGTTTAATAGTATGTTATTTTTTTTCCTCTTTGATCCATTTTTGTACCGATGAGGTTAGTGAAGAGGAAGATTCCTATCGCGATACATATATATATATATATATGTATACGTGTATATAATCTGCACTTATTTTTCATTTTGAGAAGGGGAATAGTTTCTTTTTTATTGACAGAATTAATATACACTGCACGCATAAGGGGAATAAGCAAAGAGGAATTACACAAAATACAAACACCTGCAGTCTTTTCCTTTTTTTTTTTTACTTTTTATAGATTGTTGGCTTACAACAAAGTGTGTAAAGCTGTCGGTCTCCAAATAGGAGGAGGAGGAGGGGCAACTGCAGTTTGAGCTGCAAAGGACAGAAATATCAATTTCTTTCCTTGGGATTATACCAAAGCTATCATTCTATATTATTTGCATCTTTAGTAAAGTATCCCCCCTCCCCAACGCAGCGAAACTACGATAGACTGAAATTCTTAGCCGTTGAAAGGATACGATAAAGGTAAGTGGGACAGGTAAGGTACATGAGGAGAGCCAATTTAGGGAAATGTCAGCTACTACAACACGCATGAACTTGAACAGCCCCGCAGCGCCTCCCGCATTGTCGGCCCCATCGAAAGTTGCGTTGGATACCGAAGCCAGAGGGGGGCTGAGTGCTCAGAATGAATTCTCTTATGGCACTTATATCTCGATGAATTATATACAACAAACGTGGCTATCTCTTGGTGTGAGTCATACCATTTTGGCTCCTTTGGAACGGGTTAAATTTGTGATGCAGACCCAGAAGGAGTTGGTGCGTCATGGTACGCTAACGCGAGAGTTTTACAGCACATGGGACTGCGTGCGGTACCTCTCGATGGTCGAGGGCAATCGAAGCTTTTGGCGTGGAAATCTCGTTCAAGTAGTTTCGTTATTTCCTATTCTTCTCTCACAGCAGTTTATTTATATTCCTGTGGAATTGTTCATTTACAGTATTTTTCCACCGCACTCCGCCTTTTCCTGCACTGTAGGACACTACACGGCGATATTCGGGGGTTATCTTGCCATGTCCTTAATTAGTTACCCTCTGGAGTTTGCGCGCTTTCGCCTCGCGGTCGACGTCAAGTCGTGCAAAGGGGCGCCGTATGCGTTCCGTCACAGCCTGGCCTTCTTCTCGCAGCCCATTCTGAGCGAGTTCACGCCGTACCTCTACAGGGGCCTCATGCTCCTCCTCCTGGGGAGCCTTGTGTACATGTCTGTTTACACCGTCTGTTTCAACTTGATGACCTACTGCATCCCGCCCGAGGACGGGAGGTGGTACCCAATTGTGTTACAGACCGTCGCGGGCTTCGGTATCGCGGGGGTGGCGACGCTGTGTTTGCACCCGATCGACCTCATCCGGCGCCGGATGATGATCGCGGTGACCTCGGACAGGTTCCGCTACCCAACCGCCATGAGCTGCGTTCGCCGGATCGCGGAGAAGGAGGGCCTGCGCGGGTTTTACCGCGGCGGTACGGTGGCCATAGTGAGGATGCTGGCGGTGACGGGTTTGTTTAACATTAGGGGGCTTATTTGAAGGGAGTAGGAAAGAGTATACCTTTATGCGTGTGTGTGTGTGTGTGTGAAAAAGGTCCAAGTAAAAGGGAATCCCAGGAGATATTAAGCAATGCTCTAATGTAGATGTATCCGCTGAAGGTTTTAGGGGAAAGAATAGTATGTCCTGTTCTCTAACACATTTTCGCTGTTCTACAGGTTCCATATCGTCTATGTGGAAAGCATATACACATTCAAGTTTTCACTTACCCTAACCGTGCGGCATTGGCTCAAGAGGAAAATAGCTTGCGGGTATCTCTAAACCCAAGACACGGAGCAAGAAAAAGTGTAAAATGTGATTTCTTGAAAAAAGAAAGCATGCTCTTTTTATTAAAACGCGTTAAAAATCCTATATTCAGGGGCATGTTTCTCACACTAACCTTTGCTTGTTTTAGGATCAATTCTCTTTCGACATGCGTGGAAATAATTCTTGTGAGTTGTGGAGTTATCTATCTATCTATCCATTTATATCCAGACGTATTTATTCATTAAATAATTTCACAAGATCAAAAATTATCGGAGCGCGCGCGAGGAGTTCCTTCTTTAATGCATGTTTTCTCTTGGTTAATATTCCTCTGTGGTTTCAAGGCAATCGTTGCTGTGTGAGACACACTTTGTGGCCTTTTTTTAAAACTCTGTGAATTAAAGCGAGCGTCCCTAGGAACAATTTAGAAAGGTACGGACGGGTACCTCACATGTTTGGGTAATTGAACTTTGAATTTTTTTGGCTCCTGATTTCCATAACTTAATTTGCTTCTTTTTTTTTTATCTTTACGTTGTCTATGCTACAACCTTTAACTTATTTCTCACGAAACATCATGTAAACTCAGGAATTTTGAAAGTATTTTCGAATGTTGAGCAGGAGAAGGGAATGGGGCGTTCTAATGTTTGATATGGTTTGAAAGATTGATCGCTGCCTTTGGTTCTTATGATACAACTGGGCACCCATAGAGTTAGTGTTAAAATCGTAAATGAGGAAGATTTGAGGGTAATGCAAAGTGACAACCCATTTCGATGCTGAGACGTTTATTCATAAAGAAACAGGTCAAAAAAGAGGAAAGTGTTGGTTTTATCAGTAAAGGATTTTTTTTCGAAGGGGAAAAGTAAATGCATAAACAAAAACGTATCAAGTATTAAAACGGGAAGCTAAAAATTATATTAGGGAGACACATTATGAGCTTCATTTAAGAATTGCTGATGGCAGGGCGGCGGGGCATTTTTTTTGTAGTAATCACCTCCTGATGTAATATTTCATTTATGGATCTTTCATTTTGATATTCGTACTAACGCGTGCCTTTCCTTTAGCTTACCTGTGTTGCATTGTTTTTAGTCGCTCTACTTGTCATGGCCCCTTGAGAATTTTTTCCGCATTTCATTTTGAAGGGACAAGTGCTTCCTCCGTTTTTCTGAGCCTATTGCGACTAATTTTTTTAAAATACAACAAGTACGTTTTTTTTTTTAATGGTTGCAAAAGACGATCTTTGCTATTTTCCTTTCCCTCGATTGCCATTATCTTTAGGATTGTCTCTATACGTGTTTTAAAAGCGCATTTCTTTAGGCTCATTCAGATTGAATACCATAGAGGATGTGAAGCAACTGTTTTTCACCATTTTATTGTTGCGTTCCATTTTGTTTGGTTTTTGAAGCTTAATTCAATTCTATAACCGTTCTGAGTCATTTTTTTCTCTTTTTTTCTTGTCAAAATATGAATTCATCTTTCATTATAATTCTCATTTCCACTCGTTGTTGGATTTCTATTCTATATATACATATAAAAAGGCATTTACTGAGCTTTCACCTTTTCTTATAGTTCTAGTCTTCATACTGATCACAAATACACACACAACAACACTTGACTAAAAAAACAAAATGTCCTGTTTAGGGGTTACGGTGACTCAAAAACACATCGTTTTTTGCTGTTCTGCAGGTATTTTGACATGTTATTTCATATATATCCTGGTGAAAGTCCCTGGATATCGTTTTGCCTTAGTCCTAGTCGCACTATTGTTGATCTTTTTAATATTGTTTCTGAAATACGGTTTATGGCGCTACCTTCCCTGTGAACAACGGATGGTTAAGAAACGCGTGAATGCAGTGCTTGAGAATCAAGGCCTGAACGCAAGTGGTTTCAATCATAGAGTGGTGGAAGTTTAGCTCCTGCCACTGATGAAATTTATCACATATCATCGGTTTCGAGAAGGTTTCCCGCATCAGTATCTCTATGATGAGGGTTCTTGCGTTACCACTGACTTTGCATGCATTAGTATAAGGAGGAACAGGTTCTACCTTTCACTCAGAAAAATGTTGCATGTGAAAAGCAAAGCTGAGTTTTATTTATTTATTTAAGAATATACTTTTATTATACGCTCACACTTGTTAGTATTTGTTTTTATCCCGGTAAAATTTTTATTAAATAATAATTTTTTTAGGGGATGAGGATCTGTTTTTGATGCCTTACCCATATAAAGATAGTTAAATAAAGCAATACGCATATCATACTTTTAGAAATGTACGTAATTTTTTTCCCATTTCATGCAGCCTTGAAAATGAATAGCGATGATACATGAATTTAGAAACTTCTGCGTGATCTAACTTGGGTATTTGGTTGCCACAGCTATTATGCTTGAAGAATAAGTACGATTCACTTCTCTTAATCTGATTTTTTTTAAACATTTATTTTCATTTCTTCATTACACGTATATGCAATGCTTAGAAATTGAGTGTTTATTAGCACAAATTGTTGAGCAAAAATAGAGAAGGGCAGACAAAAATAGGAATCACGTATTCATATAAAACAAAGAAAATATAGAATCTATATTCTAGTCTCTTTCCATACCCATTTAGTAACTTTTTTCCATTTAATATCCAATCAACGATGTGCAATTTCTGCGGATGCAGTTTGCTAGGACGGGTGACTTATTATGCCATTATTATAGGAAGTCTAACTTCTCTGATATGGTTTGGCATCACAACCACCAAGTGCCGTTTGTTTGTCTTAATTTCGTGTCTATGCATCATTGGGTTTGTATTTAATGTCTGGCGTCTTTTTCCATGTGAGAGACGACTGATAAAACGCCGTGCGAAGAGGTTTTCGCACAGATATTCACCCAACACAGATGCCTTGATTGTTTGAGGTCCGAGAAAAAAACGTTTAAAAAACAATGATACTCGTGTTTTTCCGGGAGGTCGAATCCATTACTTTGTCAGTAGGAAGTTAAACCACGCACTTTTTACTGTTTTTATCATTCTGTATGCAACCATACGTGCTCACATTTATTCTTTATTGGCGCTATCTTTACCAGTGCATATTATTTTCCATCAATTCAGTATACACCTTATGATTGCTCTTTTTTTTTAAAAAAATGGATGATGTTTCTATTTTCCTAGATTTCAATGGCTGTGAGAACACGGACAATAAATGCCTAGACTATGCTATGAGCCTTTTTGCTGACCAGCTTCCAACTTTTTTTCCCGGAATAAATCTCTTATTTTTTTCGATATTTTTTTATCGAAGTTAATTCACGGTCTCGTGAGGCTTTTTTATTTTAAATGATTTATTACCTTTTGTTTTTCTCTTTATTTATTTTTGTCATTAACTATGCAGCAAATGCTACTTGCATCTTTTGCGTACATTCTGACTGAAGCACATCTATTTTCGCATTGACAGTGACATGGGGTGTTACTGCATATTGTGGTTCTACATCGGCAAGGAAAGAGTGCTTTTGTATCTTATTCAATTTCATTTTTATTTATACCCAAACCTCAGTATTTTCAACTATATAGTTTAATTCACACTTTATGATTTTTTCTTGAAGTAAACAGCGAAGCTGTGGACTCTTTGCTAAGGTTTTCGTATTTAACATCTTGTCTTATTTGAAGCGTAGGGATATGGTGCTTAGTGCTTACAAGCCAGAGATTTTTAATTGTATCTTTGGGTGAGCCTCGATCTTTCCCCTCCTTCATACTGTCCTTTTAAACAGCACTTTTACCTGGGATTAAAGAACAATAGCGAGTCGAATGATATTTGTTGTCATTCTGGACGGATGAGCCAGGTGTCTCGAATTGTCTTACAGCAAGGCACAGGGATGTTTTCCCGGTGCGAAACTTTAAATAGATGTTAAAGTGATGAATAATATGCACTTAACTTATCGTAATGCAAATTCCATGCGTTGCGTTTAGAGAGATTTGCAAAGAAAACATACGTCTCTATTTTTTTTTTGTCGTCTCGCGTGTACTTGTTTATGTAAAGGTATGCGTAGATTAACAAGAACAAGTAGTTAGATCTAAACCTTTTCCAATCGAGCGGTTCCTTGTGTGCCGTGAGAGTTTATGAAGTTATAATATTTGATTTCTTTTCATTAACTTCAGTTTTATTAACTTAACAGCAACAAAAACAATAGATAAGGCTTTAAATACATGTACACTCAAGCATACATTTTCCTCTTTTTTTCTGTATTGATTCTTTAGAGACTCCTTCCATTCTTTTTAAAATACATCTGGATATGAATACCTTTCTACCATCTCACAAAAACAATCCACTATCGGACGCCAAGAGCTATACTCATCATTACCACTCCCATTCTTCCTCTGAGGATGGTGCGGCAGGCCCGATACGCCTATTCACTCCTAATCGAGGAGCTGACGCATCATATCTCTTTTCCCATCACAACTCTACACAACCCACCTATGACCAGCCTGTGGGTTTTTCTCACTCAAGGAAGTCCACTACTCAGAGTACTCAGGCCACACAGAGAGAACCTGAGGGGGCTGCTGCTCAGTCATCGTTATTCTCTTCCGTGATGGTGAACGGTGAAGCCGAGGGGCCATTCTCTCCAGTTATTGCCTCATCACGGCTGAATTCCTGCGCTGATTCCCCAGCTAACGCATTCGTTCCACATATTATTCGGAGTTCAGTTTATGCAGCGGAAAGCGCAGACCGACCGGCTTTGAAGGATCGACACCGATGTAGTCCCAGATCCTTTTCTCTTTCGCCCTCCAAGGGGCGTGGCGGGGGTCGTTCTTATTTAGTTTCCCCTGTACGTGCACTAAGCCAATCATCTCGGCGACTTGGCGAGGATAGGGAGAAAAGTTACGACGACTTCGATTCATTTTCCCCTCACCCATTGCTATCGAGTGTGGCTAAACATACGACATCGATTCTTAAAAATGCTGATCATAGGTCGCAGAATGGCTGCTCACCGCCAAGCCGATCACCACCACCACCTCCTTCTTTTTTACTGAAAGAGTATACCCCCAAGCGTGGGTTCCGTCAGTCTTCGCGTGAAGCCGAAAGTACACTGTCCCAGATTCAACTTTCACCGCCCGCCGATTCGTTAGGCCACGCGAAGAATTTGGAAGATATAGTGATTTATTTAAAAAACCACTATGCGCAAGAGTCCGGAGAGGATAAGTATGGGTTGGAAACACTTCATCCAGAGGATATCGTCACGCTGGCGAAGTGCTTTTGCACGGATGTTCACCGTCTAGTGCGAAAACGGCGACAAAAAATGGGTATGAATGTGGTGTCGTTCGCTGCAGGCGATTTGCCATTGAGTGGAATGATTTCAGAAGCTACGGATAGTAATAATATGACCTTCAACCCTGGAGACAACGCAACTACAAGAGATGGCATTGAAGAGGGGGGAAGTAAAAAACCCGTGGATGGTGTCCAACACCGGCATCACCGCGATGTCGACTCTAGTGGTGGCAGTGAGTTAGTCATGGACCGAAATATCGAGTCTGAAAGGCCTCATGAGCCGTCTCAACATCAAAAATACCAATCATCATTTCAACCATCACCACAGCTGGATCAGGGCGAACCCGGAACACAGATCGTACGGGTTATCGTGCCGTTCTGCGGGACCCCCCTCAAGCGAGCTAGCTCCCAGGCCTCCACGTCCTCGCTTCAGGGGCGTCCTTCGATAGCCACCCCGCGTCCTAAGGCCTCACAGGGCGCCCCACACCCCCATCGGGACCCCTCCCCCAGCAGCCTCGCCCTCTGGGGGGGGGTAGGCGGCTCCGCGAACGCGAAGGGGCTGGCCGCGCCGTTTGTGAACCCCCAGGTCTACGCGGCCCGCCGCGCCGATGCCGATGCCGATTCCGCCGTCGGGCCGTCCCCTTTTCCGCCCGAAAAAGGCCCTTTGCGCGTGGAGGTCCCGCCTTCGCGGCCGGCGTCCGTTTCCGTAGGCCGCCCGAAGCCCCCCTACGCCGCGCCCCCACCTCGCGGCCAAGCGATCGCGCGCAGAGAGGGCCCACATAAACCACTCGTTGAGTTGATGAAGCTTCTGCGCAAAGGGACGCACCTAGTGAAGTATTTTTCGTCATTTCGAACCCCACATATTCGTTTTTTTTGTGTTCAAGACCTTGCGACGCGGTTTAATGGGAGGGAGGTGCTGATGCCTCACATTACGTGGAGACCCATGAATAAAGACCACTGGCCTGTTGACCGCTTCAGGGAAGACGACAGCAAGCCGAATGCCCTGAACTTGATTCATCTCCACACGGCATGCCTTGGGTTCGATCTCGCACCGGAGCTTTTCAAGCGAAAGGGTAGTAATGTCATCGACCACTGCGGGCGATTGGTGCCCGCTGATATGTGTGTGGTCCTCGCCTTCCACTCGCGAGTCCTAGGGCTCAGTTTTCTGAGCGAAGTGGATCGACAGTTATGGATGGAGGCATTCACGGCTATTATTGAGCGTAATCGCTTGTATCATAAATAGATGATTCTTTCTAAGCAAGGAGAGGTGCTATTTTTTCCCCATGCGTATGTTCCCATTTTATTGTGACGATATGCTCACAACGGGGATTTACTAGATATGTAGGGTTGTTTTTTATATCTAAACGTGAGTCTGATGGGGGAATCGCTCTCCTTTTCCGTGATGTGGACGTTATTTTGCATTTCGGAGGGGTGGGGTGGGGCACAGCGCACATTACTCCTAAAATTTTTTGGAGGCTGCGTCTGCTTCCTATTTTTCATCACTAGAGTTACTAGAGCACGTTAATTTGCTTGGGTAGCGACTAACATGTTCATGCACATCTGCTTACAATCTCAGGCTTAAAAATGGGAAAATAAAGTGTTTGTACAGATTTTAACCATTGAAATCGTGTGGTTCGTTACTTTAATTCTTAATTTACCTTTTTCCCCCCATTTATACATATGAAACACATTTTCTGTATTTATTTCCAATAGGTAATTAGGTTTCGCCATTTGAATAGGGCTAGTTTACCCCCTCAAATAACAGAAACAAATATACATATTCAATTCGTTATTTTTTCCATTTTACTTATACGTTTGATTGGTTTGTGTCCTTTAATATTTTACTCGAGTTTGTATCCAGATATTTTAAATTACGAAGTTTACTTCAGTAAGGGTGGCCGATGGAATTGAATGTAAAACAAATGTGCGACTTCGAAATGTCTAATGAAACTGAAAATTCTGATAGTAACCGTCATAGGGCTGACGTGATTCCTCATGCACTTATGTCAAAAGGAGAGGACTCACAAATTACTGACAAGACCGACGGTTTGGAGAGCAGACCGGTTCACTCACTTTTAACGCAGGAAGAGAGTGGGCCTAAGGAGAATTGCCATGCCATAGACAAGACTAGCACAAATGAGGAAAGTTTTAGGAAAGGCAGGCTAAACTTAGACTCGAAGCTTGACAGTGTTTCTGTGTTGGATGACCAGCTAAATCGCCTCACCACTCACATATCCCATGAGTGTCTGCGTGAACCAGATATGACATTCAAGAAGAAATCACCAAGAGACCCAAAGTATGCGATGGGAGAGCCTGGCTTGGGGCAAGAGGAAGTAAATATTTCAGATATCTTAGGGAATTTTCCACCAAGCTCTTTACAGAATTTGAAGTGCGAGAGAAACAAATCAGCCAAGCCTGTACCCAAAAGGGCATTTGACGCGAATAAAGGTAGTAAAAGCAAGAAGAAGGCAACTTTAAATGTAAATACAAAACCAAAAAAGAATGACAATCGAACACTTTCAAAGACGAACGATTACACCTCCACGAAGCGTTTGCAGCGTGGCCTTGTGAAATTTCAAAAACACGAGGTGCAGATTCCCTGCTTATCGAAGGTGAAAGTTCCATTGGCCCCTCGAAAAGATTCTGAACCCGGAGGGCGGGAGGCCCCTAGGGATCCCAACATGCCATTAACGTCATTTTCCGAGTTTAAGGCGGCGCTTCTTGGAGACTTCATCTCCGATCCTGTTTGTGAGCCAACGAATTGCTCACCACACTCTGAGAAAGGTGTGTGTGGGCCCATGCAGTTGTTACCCGTGAGCTCCTCAGAGTCCCACAAAACGGAGGTATCAATCGCGCCCTCGATTACAATGGCATTTTCAGCCACCTTGGCGGAGGGTGTTAAACATAAGAACGCCACGTCTCAGAAAAATCCAAGTTTCTTGTCATCGGTGTCGTCTGCGGTTTGTCTTTACGACCCACAGGTGCAGAATTCCGAGCCCACAACCCATACTAGTAGTTCTTCTAAAGGGAAGTCAAATACGAACGGTAGACCGCCCAGCGGACTAGGGGCCTCATCCAATTTTCACGAAGCCGATCCCCCTCAGCCGACGGTGCGCACGCCGCGGGGGGTGTCGTTAGTTCAAACCCCCCCCCCGCTGCCTAGGCACTCTGCAAGGGGAAAGCATGGCTCTTTGGACTTGACGAGAGGCGATTATGGCGCGTCGTGTGGGGGTGGAAACGATGGGGCGCCCCATTTCAGCATCCTTCCATACCTTCGCTTTACACAGACCTGGGGGATATCCAGTGGGCTCCGGTTGGATAACCCCAGCGCGGTCGGGCTCGCGGAGGCGCCTCATCTTCCTTCGTTAAGGGACGTTCAGGGGGCGGGGGGCGACGATGCGGGCTCCTCTGGGAGCGTCCACGACTTGAACGCGGAGAATCATGCGGGGAGCAACGGTACGGGTTTAGGCCCCTCTTCCAGGGGTGTGGGTCGATGCGTCGGGGCCTCCGCGGCGCCGACGCCAACTCCTCTTACGCTCCTTACCGATCGTATCGATACGTTGCTTCCGGCGTGGAGCTTATTGACTTCTCTTATCGTTCCCGCGAGGGGGGTCGAGCAGGGACCTCCTGAGTATCTATTGCCATCGCATTCACGCTCGGCTTCAATGCGAGAAGGCGATAGGGAGGGGCCCCCTGGACGGGGTGCTTTGTCTCCCTCCAAGTGTGCCACCCATTTGCCGCTGAAGCGACACTTTTTTCTCTATCCTCTGGCCTTTTCTGAGTTAACGCCTTTTGGGGCGGGTGGGGATAGGGTTGACGAGACAAGGGGCTCTCTTTTGACCTGCGGTGAGGGGACCACCATAGATGCGGGTTTGCAGTGCTCCTTTCAGTTCCCGAGGGATGATCAGCGTGGGAGCGAAAAATTTCTCTATTACCAAGTGCGGGTGAGGATTTGTTTGAACGTTGGGAATCACGTCTCTTCGCATGGGTCCACGGTTTACTCGACGCCGGTTGAGGCTAAACCAGGTCTGATGCCTACGAGCACTGCCACTAACCACCCTGCATCCAGCGATACCACCAAGAACCACGTACCGCTCCTCTGTTCCATCGACGTGGAGCCGCGTTTTTCCCGCTGCGCAGAAAATCAGGAATCCCTCCAGCGATTCGCCCAGGATGGCAATCTTTCTGAATTTTATCTTCGAGCCCATTTGAAAGACGCCGCGCTTCAGCTGATCGCGCGTGCACCGCTCGTATCGGAGAGTATAATAACGACTTCGCAGAAAGGGGCCATAAATTTTTCCGTAGAGGGAGATCCAGCGTCGTGCGAGACAAACTTCGGAGCAGCAGAAAACGTGCAGAGTAATATTCGACAGCCAAACCTTTCCCCAACACCACGCGAGAGAGACGCTGATGCTGGGGTGAACCTGAGCTTCCTTTCTTGCCCCACACCTGACCTAGGAGAGGCAGAGGGTGAATCGCTTATCGAACCCATCGGCTTGAGTGTCGAATCGGAGGTTCCGCCAAGCGAGGCGGCCTCGACTTCTTCGACAGCCCTTACCCTTACCCTCACTTTAACTGCTCGAATTAGGGCATCCCTGACGGCCGAGGGCCGCAGCGAGGGAACCACCCTAGCAGAGAACGACGGAGAGGGGAGGGAGATGTGCATCTCAAGGTCGCGCTTGGTCTATCTTACCCTTGTGAGCATCTTTCTCGAGACCTTTATTCTCTCGCCTCACACTTCACGGGTTGAGTTTGCGATGTATAGGTTTGGGAAGCCATCCCTACCGGCGCCGAATGGTGGGGTTTTACTCAACAACGATGACGTGAGTCACCCTTCCTGTCTGGGTATTGGGGAGTGGGGGGATATCGCGCTGGAGGAGCTTCGTCGGCATTGCGTTCTGCGCATCAACCGAATTTATCTCAAGGCTCCGCCCTCTCGCTTGGAGAGTGCAGATCTATCGACGGCTGAGGTTGTTTGCCGCTTGGATGAAAATGGTGGCGGGGATAATGTCGAGGAAACCCATCAGATCGAGGCCTCGGAGTCCCATGATGAGGTAGATTTGGGTAAGGAAGGCATCGCGGCGGAAGAAACTCAAGTGGACGCAGACAAAGTTTTGAGTGCGGATGAAACCCCCAAACCAGAGGTGATACCGGACGAGGGAGAATGTAGCCTCTGCCAGGATCTGCCCAACAGTGATCCGGAGCCAGGCGAAGACAGATTTCCCTGTGAGCCTCAGAAGAGTGAGGAGGTCTATAGCATAAGTAGAGGGGGTGCAATGAATAGTATTCAAGACACCACTTCAGAGACATTCACACAAGAAAAGGACATCGAAGACGGGTCTAGGGTGGAGCATATCGAGTGTGATGTTCGCGATATGACGGCTGAACTCTTGGAGAAAACAAAAGAGGTCTACCACGAGGCGGAACAGGTCGACTTTCTTATAAAAAATTACCGCAAGATCTATGATGTTCCCCCGAGTATGGCGGCCAAAATAAATTCAATATTTAATGTTCTTCGAGCGCCTCGGCCAGGCCATGCGCGACGCGTTGATCCTGCCGCCGCCTCGAATACAAAGCATGGGAAAAGATCACCGGCAGATCATGAGACAACGAAGACGGAGGGTGAGTTTCTTTCTACATCCGTTCAATTCTTGATCGCAGAACATGTGGCCTTGTTCAGCGCAAAAGGCACCGAAGGGGGGGAGAGAGGTACCCATGAGGATACGGATAGAGGGGAGGACCCACATGCCTTCTTTACTAAACAGTTCGGGAGCAGCTTAAGCTCGCTAATTTCTGTACTGCACACCATAATGTGGAGATGCGTGGCGGAATCTGCCATAGCCGTGACCGAAGGGTTCGATAAGGATGAGACCTCATTGCTTGAACCCCTTTTTGCAGCATTGTCTTCTTCGCTATCTTCCGAGATCGCATTCACTGCAATCTGGGCCTTGAATCGTGAAGAATCACTTCTTCGAGGGTTTAGAAAGGGTCTTTTCAATTTAACCGATCATTCAATTTCGCAATCTCATTCTTTTGCTGGTGATCCAACCCTTACTTCTTTTTCCGAGGCTACTAGTAATGAGTGTTTGGCCGGGGGGTTTGCCGGGCCCCCGCCATCGCGAGCGACCGTGGTAGGGCATCAAGTTTTGGGCGCCAAATTGCGCAAAAGTGGACGAAAGCATAAACCTCACCCTGGCCGAGCGGGGATGGCCTCCGCGAGTGATCCTCGTGGACAAAAGGCGGAGGAGCAGCTCGTATTGCCGGCGCTTTGCTTCGTGGTGAGTGCTGCCGCCGAGGTTTCCGGGGTTTCACCTTCCGCCAACCCCCAACCTTCCCTGCAGGTCCTGGGAATGGAATCGGGGGCCTCCAAAGCGGAGGACCTTCCACTGGCGGGCGATTGCCGTCTTATTTTTAAATCACCCAGGGCTCTTTCAGCAGCCAAGATCAAACTTCAAGCGGTGATGGAGAGTCTTGAGCGCTGTCTCGTCGTTTTGCGTGGTGTGAGTACGGGTTTACGGTGGGGTACGACAATATTCTTGGAGAGATCGGCTCTACCTCTTTTAAGCGAGCATATGCTAATTTTTTGGGATGAATGGCGAGGCCTATGTAATCTCGATGCGCGCTCGATCAGCCCTAACCCCACGCTGAATGAGAGCATCGTTCATGCGATGAATATCATCGACCCCAACATGTCGTCTATCGCAGGTATGGAGGGACCGACGAAGTCCATCCCTGATTCAGAGTTCAGCTCAAATGGCCCCCAAAACGAAGCAGATAAGCCCTTATCTTCTTCCCACAATGTGGAGCATTTCGAGATCGAATGTGTTCAGTCTGAGGAGAAGTTATTGAGGAAAAGTTTACCTCTGGAAAGTAGAGGTGTATCTCGAGAATCCTCAGGCTTGGCGACGAGTTCACTGAGGGCACCTGCTAGGCCTAAGAAAAGGGGTATTGCGGCCCATAAACAGAATTCGAGTCTCTGTTTTGAGAACAATGCGAAGGTCCAAAATAATTCCAGCATCGGGGAGGGAGGTAGAATGTGTCCTCCAGTGCAGCAGCGGAATAGCTTTTCGGATGAAACATCCGTATTAAAGGTTCCCGATTCCTTAGAAAAAGGACCAGCAACCACGGTAAATGCTAAGAATATAAACTCAAAGACGACACTGCGGAGGCAGGGGAGCCGTAAGGTGTCTCCAAGTTCTCAAGAGGCCGATGCCACCACAAGGCTCGTTCTAATCTTTATTATAGTAGGTGCATTGCTTTTTTTAGTACTTTTGTACATTTGATTTTCTGGACGTGAGTGGGGGTCCAAACAAACAAGAGGTGGGGTGGGGGGCGTATCGATTTAACGAAAATATCGAGGTATAAAATAGGTAAAAAAACATTGGGAAATCGAATGCTACAGAGGGTGGTGCATCTTAAAAAAGCATTCGTTTGTCTATCCGGAAGCATTTGAATCCAGAACAAACAAATCATATGATTAGTCAAAAACAAATAATCACTACTTCATCTTTAGGCATAAAAACCAATAGGTTGAATTAATATTCTAAATTTTTTAAATTTCGAAGTTCTGCGTCCTAGATTTAGATATGATGGATCTTTTTTTGTTGACAATATGTAAGAAAACAATTTAATGTAATCAGAACCTTCTCTTACGTATTTATATTAAATAAATAAAGCACCCTGCGTGCATTTTCCTACTAAAGCAACCAGAAGGGTGACCACCAATAATAATGCATGTGGCCATAGGAAAATGTACGCATATGTATCGTATGATGCCTCACAAGCTAGGGGCTATGTACTCGTGTAAGTGGTAGCAAGGGCTCCACTTGGGATTGATAATAGCAAATAGTTCTATCAATTCAAACAACTAACCTTCAAAGTTTTTGTGTTTACCTAGTTTGGAGCGTGTAAAAATATGACAATAACTGTTCTGCATGATTCATACATTTTTGCCTTAACTTTTATCTGCTTTTGTCGTTAGTTTGGATTTAGTTGGTGCAAATGGGTTGCATACCAAAAGGGGCATGATCTTTTATTTATTTCATTTAGTGAAACTAGGAGTCTTGAGTTTCTTACTGTGATTTTAATTTGACATTTTTTTTTTGCTTCACTTTATCGCCTTGTAGGCGTTTATTCATTTAGCAAAATAGTATTGACTTTTTTTATTTAGTGATTTAGTGATTTTTTAAAGTATGCATACGGGGGCTTATTTTTATTCCTTCTCTTTTCCAACTTGGATGCCTTTTTTTTTTTTTGCTGCACCATTCCATGGTACTACGCTTAACATCAGGGAAGAGAATAAGTTGAACAGTCCTTTTTTTTTTTTAACGTAAAGAGGAAAATATGGAAAGGGAGCCGGTGTGATACTGTTTATTCGTTTAATTTTTTTTGCTGATGCTCCTTTTTGATCAATCTTTAATTCCTTTTTATTTATAAAGTTTACTTGCTCTTTAGTCCTGAGTTATCCTTCTTGTGTGTTGATTTTTTAATTTTTGCTTTCATTCACTCATTGTCGACTTACTCTCAACTTTCCTTTTCAAAGCCTTTTTGAGTATCATAGGGTGTTTCGAGCATGAAAGTGGAGCGGGTTTACTTATAGTGAACATATTTCTGCAGAAAATTTATTTATATTCATATCATTGTTATCATTTATTTCTGATCCTCAAATCCTTTCTGCGGTACCATTCAGCGAAAGTACATATCAATGGGGTCATCGAAGGTACGCAAGGAGGAGGCGGAGCTGCGCCAGATCGCCAAGCGCGCGCGTGCGTCTCGAAAAGAAGAGAAAAAAAGCACCACGGCGAGGAAGCGTCGGGAGGCTCCGGCAAAAACCTCGGAGGAGGCCTCAGCCACGGACGCTGAGAATATCCCGAGCACCATCCGACTGAAGCATCGTCGGAATGCGGTGGTAATGGCGCCGAAGGATGTTGATGAATTGCACCGAAAGCTGCACCTCTCGTTGACCCCCAACGACGCGAAACCGAAGGAGGGGCCGAACGCCGCGGAGGCTTTCTCGACTAGAAAGGGGCCGAAGAAAGGGTCTTGCGTGGATTCGAGGCATTCCGCCCCGGCATCCTCGAGCCCGGCATCCCCGTCGCCAGCCTTTTCGGAGCCCAACTACCACTTTGAGATCCACTACAAGCGGAAGGAGATCCTCGTCGATGTCGTTTTGCACCACATCCCGCACCAGAAAATAAACCTCGAGGAGACAACGCCGACGCGGCTTGTCGTGGATACGACCGCGCACACCAAAAAGTACCGACTCGTTCTGCCAATGCCGGAAGGGCTTCGCGTGGACTCTGAAAAGGGCTCGTATGAGCTGGAAAATGGCGTCTTGCACTGCCGGCTGCCGATTCTCAACGAGGAAATTCCCGCGGAGCTGAGAAATGAGTGGGATAGGATCCAGGAGAGAATTCGCGAGCAACGCGCGCTGCGTTTTCGCGTGAATAAGGAAGGCGGCCTCACCGTTCGGATGCGGAAGACTCTACTCGCGCAAAGCCCTGCCGAGCAGGCACGGCTTCAGGCTGCGCGGGCTGCTAAACGGCCGAGGCGGGGGGAGGGCTCTGGGAAGGAGGAGGCATCAAATGGGGACCGGCCGCGTGATGGAAGCGCGATCGCCAAGGACGCTGCGCTAAAGTCGACCTCAGCGGGTTCCGCTGGGAAGGCGAAAGCGATGAAGACGGAGACGAACCCTACGAAAGTCGCTGATAAGGAGGCCGAAGCGCCAAAGAAACCTGTTGGGAGCAACGATGGCAAGGCGGCGAAGGTGCTCAACAGCAAAGACAAGAAGGCTAGCAGCATGAAAGCATCCAATAGTAATGCCAATAATAACAATAGTAATAATGGTAAGAAGGATGTTTTTGCCGAGGAGCACTCCAAGGCTATGTCCATTGCTAAATCTGTGGTCGTGGGTGTCCGTCATTCCATTAGGGAAAAGGTCCAGCTTGCCAAGGAGGTGCAAAAAAAACGTCTTGAGCGGATAAACGTGCGGAGTGAGCGCCAAGAGCAGAGACGTCTCCGTGAGGCGGAGTCCTTTCAACGCGTTATCGAAGAACAAAAGCGCCAGCTTCTGGCGCATGGCGCCTTGAAAGCCTCCACCGAGGAGGCCGCTCGGAAAAAGGAACAGGAGCGAAAGGGTAAGCAGGGACCTGCAAAGTCAGTCTCATTTAAAGATTAAGGCGGTATCCTTGACTCATCAACAGTTATTTGTTTGAATACAATAATGTTTAACCTTTCCTTTTTTACTAATGTTTGAGAACCCTTAGAGCCCTTCTTAATGGGTTAAGTGAAGATTGTAAACTCGTGACAGTCGTGATTCCCTTAATAGTTATAATCTAAACCAAATGCTTGAATCTGAATGCCATACGTCAAATCGTCGCGTATTAAGCGAAGAATACACTCTGTGCGATCTGGATTCATCTTTTCTAGTTTTGAATTCCTCCAACTTAGTCTTGATGCAGCTTGACTGTTACTTAGCTTTCGACTTCCTTTTTTTTTACACGCACAAAAAAGGCGGTACGCTAAGTATATAACTATACAGGTATTTCGAAGGCGGAGTAGTTTGCAGGAAGGAGAGGACGTGGAAAGAAAATAATTCGAATACATCACTACCAGAATTGAAATTACGTGAGCAGAGAGAGGATGCCACCTAAACGATTTAGGCGTATTGTGGAGGGCCCTCAGCAGGCTTCCGTAGCGAGCGCCGATCCGGCTGAGGACTCTGCACCATTGGTGGTGGGGCCCTCATCCGATCCTGTTGAGGGTGGTTTGGCTTCTGCAGCCTCTGCAGGGACGCCTGTGGGAGAGCCGGCACCGAAGCCTTTTGTCATTCCACCAGCTGTCCTTCAGCGCATCGCGTCCTCGCGCCAGCCGCATTCTTCGGACGGCAGCGGGGCGTCGCCTTCGAATGATACCCCCGAGGGATTGGTGAGGGCCGCCAACGGAGGGGAAGGGGACGTTCAAAAGGGTTCAAAATCGAACCAAAAAGACACGAATCTAAGTCGTGCAAAGGTAAATTCAGGTGCCCCCCCGCCCAAGCGTTGTCGTGACGACGCCAGCGAAACGCAGGCGCCAAGTCACTCACTGCCAAGGAATGTCGAAGCGTATTTACTCGAGCAGCGGCGGTATCAAAGGGCGAAGCGTGGCAGCGATACAGACGGGGCAGAAAGCAAAGAGGGTAAGCTGCCGAAGACTCTTGTTCGTAACCAACAAAAGGGTATACACAGCCACGTGTTAGGTGAAGTGGCCACTACACCGGCGCTCAATACTCCCAAAACGCACGCGAGCCCGCACGACCCAGATCCTGAGCAGGAATTGCCTTTCTTTTCCAACGCCCACGATGATATTATTCACTTTTCAAAACGCAAGCGTGGTTCCGACACCGCCTCAGACGAGACTGGCTATGGGCGTAGTTTAAATTCCAGCTCTCATACCACGTCCGCTTCGCATTCGGAGGCCTCGTCGATCGCGTCGTCGGGTCGTAGCGGTGGCATCGCTGGTGGGGCGCGCGACGTCGACGCGAGGGCCGCGCGCCGCAAGGCGAACCGCGCGCGCGCCGTGCGTGATTCCGTGGGTCGCGACCTGTCCGGCTTCGACCTCGACACCCTCCGCGCCGAGGAGGCCCGCCTTCTCTCGAGTTCGTCGTCGTCGTCGTTGGTGGGGAGCACGGCGAGCGAGGGCCTGAGCAGCGCGGCGGCCGAGGCCGCCTCGGTCGACTCCGTCGATTCGTCGCCCGCTCCCCGGGAGGGGGGGGCGGGGCCGCGGGGCGGGTTCGGCCTCTTCGCGCGTCCCGCGGGGGTTTCTGCGGGGGTTTCTGCGGGGGTTTCTGGGGCCCCCTCGTCCGCGGCTGTCACAGCCCGTCCGCGGCGCCGTCGCTTCGGCCGGACGCACTACGACACGCACGTGGGGGCGGGCGGCGGGCGGCCGTGCCACCACACCCTCCTCGGCCTGCAGGCCGCGGCCGCCGTGACGCTGCAGGGCCCCTGCGCCGTCCTCGGCCTCGGCGTCGGCGAGGCCGCGCTGAACGGCTTCCGCCTGCGGCAGCGGCGCGGACGGGTGCTTTGGGGCCGAGGCGAGCGCGCCGCGCTGACGCCGCTGTGGCGCGGCAGGGGCGAGGCCGGCGGCGGGTTCGGCGAGGCCGCGCTGCGGCGGGAGCTGCGCGAGGCCGTGGCCGGCGAACTCGCCGCGCGGGACGGCACCGACGCCGGGGAGGGGGTGGTTTGGGTGAACACCACACACGGAGGCGCCCTCGCGACGCCATTCGGGCTCCCCGACAAGGCCGCACACCCGGACGGGGGCCTCGAGGAAGCAAATGCCGAGGTGGAGGAGAGCGCCGAGGATGCCTTTGGCACGATCGACTGGGAGTGGGTTCACGAAACCCTCCGTGGCTGGGTTCAGCTTTTCGGAAACCACCTCCCAGCTGTCGTTTTGGTTGTGCAGCCGTACCACCCAACCCGCTACCTCGCGGTGCGGAAGCACTATTTGCATAGCCGTGCAAGCGGAGGCGGGCAGAAAAAGAGGAACCCCCGTCGTGATCGCCGTCTAGAGGCGGAGTGGCTGCGAACCGCGACCGAGGAAGAGCGTGCGCGGCATGCCTCTCAGCAGGATCCCGCATCCAATTCCTACATCGAGGTGCCAGCCTTTCTCTCACGCCATGGCGACCGCACCGCGGTCGTCGACGCGGCGCTGCTGCCAGAGGTCGTGCCGAACATCGTGCGACAGGGACGAGGGAGCGTGATGGTGCTGGGGTCCACAAACATTGGAAAGTCCACGCTTTGCCGATACCTCGCGAATGCTCTGCTCTCTCTGCATGGGCGCTGCTTTTGGCTCGATTTTGACCTCGGGCAGCCGGAGTTTGGGGTGCCGGGGCAGCTTGCCTTGTACCGTGTGCGGCGCCCGCTGTTCAGGACGCACGACACCGCCGCGACGGAACTTGTTCGCGCGTATTTTCTCGGAGCCCCGCATGTGGCCTGCCCGTTGAGCACCGCATGCGCTCTCGCGCGCCTCTGTGAGCTCGCACGACGCCTCGCGGAGCGGCATCCGGTGGTGGTGAACACCCACGGTTGGGTGCTCCGAACCGGGCGGCGTACAACCATCGAGGCGATCCGCCGACTTCTGCCGCGCGTTATCGTTCACCTAACGAAACCAGAAGAGGAGGCGTGGGCGAAATGTACGGACACCTTGCTGGATCCGAAGGAAGGTCTTAACGGGTCTGTGGTGGGGAATCGCTTTTTGGTTCGACGCTTTCCACGCAGTCGCGCGTGTGGTGTTAGTGTGTCTCCGCCGGCGGAGGGGAATCCCGGGCTTCTCTCCGGCTCCATGCAACGTGGAGATCATTCCTATGGCAAGGAAGGCCGCGCTGGTGGCATCGCTCCAGCATCAGCCGAGAAAGTCGACTTCTTGGGTAAGCTACCACATCCTTTCACCTTAACGTCGGCCTCCGACGGTGGGGGCACCTTCACCAACAAGTCAAAAACCTCATGGAAGGGTACCGTGCACACCGTTCGCGTAACGCGCGACGTCGATGCAGACGTGGAGATGACAAAGCGTACCAAGGGCAGAGCGGGCCGGGAAGCCCTTTGGCAGGCGTACTTTAAACCCCTCATTGAGCACTACGAGTTTGGTAAGGGCGAGCATACTACGAAGCGCGAAAGCGAAGACGCAGATGAGGGCAATGCGATACCGGACCCCGATCCCGCGCCTGCTACGGTGCTTCTCAAGACCCCACTGTCCGCCTTACATCGCATTGTGTTGGTTGAACGCGATGAGAAAGAGCCAACCGAGTCAATACACTGCATTTCTTCTTCTTCTTCTTCTACGACCACGCCATCTTCGTCCTTTTCTGATGGCGTACAGGGGCGGCTGCGGGAGAATCTCGCGGCGATGCTCGAGCACGCAGTGGTGGCGGTTCAGTTATCGTCTGTGGACTTTGTGCCCACCTTCGACTCCTCTCGCGCGGGGGTGGGGAGGAAAGCAGGGCGTGCCGTCCTGAGCAATGATCAGAATGAGGCAGGGCCCTCGACAACGCAGGTGGTGAGTTTAGCAAACTTGCCCAACGGCTTTCAGGTGTCATTGTATGGGTATATTGAGAGCACGGAACAGGATCTTTTGGCAGGACAGATTGCGATCCGTTTGCCGATTAAGCGTGAGGTTTTGGAACGGGCCATGACAAGGGTGAACTCCATGAAGATAAAGGAAACCCCAAGAGTACCAATAAAGGGGGGTTGCTTTGGAGCTTCCGGTACTGACGCTATGTCCTCACAGATGCGTATTTCAATTGGCTTTTCTGAAGCTGTTCAGAAAGACACTTGCTTTATGGAGGGGTACCCGTGAGCTATTACTCATATATATATATATATATATATACTAGGAAGGACTACATAAAGCAGCAAGAATGAAGTAGTCATGCAAATATTCTTTCTCATCTTATTTTCCTGCGTGTTTAGCTAATAAAATTTTTCGATGCCGTTTTATCCATGAGGTATCATTTTTAAATCTTGTGTTTTAAGTCTCATGAATGATTAAATGAGGGGAGAGGGGGGGGGGGGGGGAGTTTATTGTCATTTTGATACAATTTCAGTCTTTAAGATATTCAAGAGCAATCTAGTATCAACGGCAACATTATTCCCCCTCCTTTTTTTTTCTCGAAATAATTTTAAGATAAAAATAAAATTAAACCGCAGTAGAACACGGATAAAATGCGAACAGTCTTTGACTAAAAATTGTAGCTTAGAAAGGTGTCTCTTGTTCTTGAATGTAGAGGGAATTATCAAGAGATTACTTTTTCCTTTTTATGCATCCCTTTTTTTTTTTTTAAAACTCATAAATTGCTCTTTTCATAGTCTAAACAGATTATTTTATGTGTGTCAATATATTCCAAGAATATTTTAGCAACAAAGGAAAGAGACCCATTTCACCGAATAGGAAGTTGTTGCTGATAGGGAAGTTTTTTATTTATTGATAAAGAGGGATTGCTCTCCAAATAAATATTGAAGACTAATATACACATATAATAAAGATATCAGTATTTTTTTTCCATTACAGCTGTTGTCAGCATTTTTTTCTCGCATTTTGTTCGGATGAAAAGGCTTCGTGCACGACTTGATGCTTCGCATCTTTTGGTTGTACTCGTATTGGCGTGCCTGTGGGTTGACAGTTCGTCGGTTTGCGCCGCCGGAGACGATCTTGTGCACCCTTCCAAAAAAGACACGCCGGTAGCGAACATGGGGCCCTTTCCTGTTGATGATCGCAAAACAATGGGGGTTTGGTACGATGAAAGTTCTCACTATATCAACCCCAACCCCAAGTGTCGACCTATAGCATTAAAGGGGGATCTGTTGAAGAAGCTAAACGAATCCGAGGATTTTGCACGTTTCTTTTCAAATATCGAGCAACCGCTTTCCCAAATCGATTTATCTCACTATTACTACAATGCGATAGGTGTATTGTACGCCAAGGATACAAATTTTTCTGAGTTTGTCAGCCGCGTGCAGGCGGGTGCCGCTGCTGGGCACAGCCGTCTCCACTGGATTTTAGGCGTTCTCTATGCCAACGGCCTTGGGGTTCTGCGCAGTGATGCGAAGTCCCTTCTGCACATCACCTTCGCCGCGCTCCAGGGCATCCCCGAAGCCCACCTGGCGATCGCGTACCGACATAGGTTTGGTTTTGGCATGAACCAGAGCTGCGAGCAGGCGCTTCCGCACCTTCGCGAGGCCGCGGACGCCGTCTCCATGACGTACGACGGCACCTTAACTTCCCCGCACGTGCCCAGCACGGAGCGCTTTAGCGCGGTCCGGCTCGAGAAAATTCAGGAGAGCGCGAAGAAGCGCAAGCTGACGCTGGACATCTTGCATTATCAGGCTGACAACGGCAATGTTGAGGCGATGGTGCAGCTGGGGTATGCCTATTTAATCGGCAAGGATGGGGCGCGGCGGAGCTGGAGGCGCTCCCGGGCGTATTTCGAGCAGGCCGCGAAGAAGGGCTACGCGCGCGCGTACAGCGGGCTGGGGCAGCTGTACGTGCTGGGCGGGCGTGACTCGCCCGAGACGATCTCGCCGGACCTGGCGAAGGCCGCGCACTACTTCGCGCTCGGCGCGCGTCTCGGCGAGCCAGCCTCGCTGAACGGGGTGGGCTACCTGCACGCGGTGGGGTATTTGCGTGGGGACCGGCGGGCGGCGTCCGCGGCCGGGCCCCCGGACTACGCGACCGCCGCGCGGTACTTCAACGAGAGCCGCCTGCAGGGCAGCGTCGAGGGGGCCTACAACCTCGGCGTGCTCTACCAGCACGGCCGCGGGGTCGCGCCGGACCGCGTCCGCGCCGCGCGGCTTTTTCAGGTCGCGGCCGGCCACGGCAGCGTCCTCGCGCTCTGGCAGCTCGGCCGGCAGCGGCAGGCCGCGGGCGACTGCGCGGGCGCCGTGGAGGCCTTTCGGCTGCTCGTCGCGCACGGGTCGTGGGTGGACGCGTCGGGGCAGGGCGCGGCGCTCGCGCTC
>MJCC01000021.1:46581-63255 GCA_001766655.1 Phytomonas francai
GGCGGGCGCGCGGCGAGGCCGCCCTGCAGGCCGCCGCCCGCATCCGCCGCGTGCTGCGGGGCGGGGAGTCCGCCCCGGTGCTCGTGCGCTTTGTCGAGGCGCTGCTGCTGGCGGAGATGGGGCACACCGGGAACGCCTTCACCGCCGCCACCCTGCTCAACGAGGAGCTCGGCGTCGTCGGCGAGGACATGCGGGATCGCGATTTGGTCGCGGCGGGGGTGGTGGAGCCGGGGAATCCGAGTTTCGCGCGCGGCAACCGAATCCCGCGTGCGATGACGGCGAGCGCGGGGCCGAACACGCTCACACTGTTTTGGGAGTTCCCCGCGGTGATCCAGACGGATCCCGAGGCCAAAGCCCCAGTCGTCGTCCCTTGGTTGCTTTCACAAAAGGAGGCGAAGGGCATCCTGCTGCTGCGGCTGCTGCGGATGTGCGGCGAGAAGCACAGCGATGCAAGGCTGTGGATCGGGAATTTCTACTATTACGGGGAGTCCCCTCTGCTTGGCATGAACTACGCCGAGGCGTTTCACAATTACCAGGCCGCAGCGGAGCGGGAAAACGCGCAGGCAATGTTCAACCTCGGCTTTATGTACCAGGTTGGCTTGGCAGGGGTGGGTCAACGAAATTCGTCAGCCGCCGCCGCTGCTATAGGGTCGTCGGTGGAGGCAGAGCTCACACCCATGCTCGCTGCAATGCCATGGTGGTGTGCGGTGGAGAAGGGCGGGAGGGCGCTTCTTCCGTGGCGCCCTGTGAATAACACCTCCTCAAGCAACTTTTCTCAATTTTCGTCCCCATCTTCCGTTCTTCCGAGCAGCGTAGCAACAGGCGATATGGCAGAGCTGAATCGTGCGCGCTCGAGGGGGGTGACAGCGGCAACGTTTTGGCGCGTCTTTGACCCCGACCCCGAACTCTACGACAAGGTCGAGCTCAACCTTGCGAAGCAGTACTACGAAAAGACACTTGAGATTAATCCTAAGGTGTACTTTGCGGTCAAGATCGCCCTCTTTTCTGTCAATTTGCAGTGGTGGTGGATGTACTTTTCGTTGGTGCCCTCGGGGTTTCTACGGGGATATCTGATCTCGATGCCGTTTTACAAACCAGTGCCCGGCGCCAGTGGAAAGGAATTTTGCTTTGTGGATAATATTGGTTTGCGGAGGTGTGCTATTGATCGCGAGAGCACGTGGGGGCGTATACTCTTAGAGTATGGCTTCTTTGCACCGTTCGTCGGGCTACAGTCGCGGCTATGGAGAGCTTTTTGGGTGGTATGGCCATGGATAGAGGGTCTCGAGTCCTTTTTGGGATACACAGCGATGATTTTACTTTTTATGCTTTTAGTTCTGCGGCACCATGTGGCTTGAGCCGCGGAGAAGCCTGATGCAGGAGGGGAGCGCAGACCGCAGCTTGGTTTTGCGTTATCTTCTGAAACGAAAAAGTTCATAAAGCTTGGGCTTGCTGCTAGGAAAGATGTCGACAGCGGCTACAAACCCAAAATTCGTTGATTCGCATCTCAAGTCTATGAAATTAGACAACTGCTTCTATTTTTTCTCTATGGTACATCTTTTTTTTCCATTTTCACATTTCATCCAATATGGGGTGCGATCCCGATGCTGAACTGCATGAGCATCAGTATGTGAATCGACGATGTTTTTTTTTTGAACCCACCATAATTAATCTGTAGATTTATTTAACCAATTCAACGTGTGTGTGTGTGTGTGTGTGTGTGTGTGTGTGTGTGTGTGTGTGTGTGTGTCAATAGATGGGCACGCTACCATGCCACACCTATCGAACATTTTTTTTTTCATCCTTTCAGCTCCATATTGAACAGTTAGGTTCTTCAGATAGGTTGTATGATGTACCAATAAATATGGAGACCGAATGTTTGGGGATGGGATGGGGATGCCCAAAACAGGGAAAGCATGAGTTTCTGCATACCAAGGAAGATTAATGCAAAAGGCGTACAAAGCCTATATATATATATATATACCAACACTATACTTTATCATCGTATTTAGTTTCTCTTTCGAACGCGGTATTACAATTTTTGTGCTTTCTCTTGTTTTGTTTGTTAGTTATTCTATAACGAGTAATATTTTCCATATTCAAATGCATGTATATCGAAGTGCACCTTCCTCTTGCTAGATATGAGGAGTCGAGTTGGATCAAGTTGAAAGATTAATAAAATTCACATTTACATTAGTAAAAAAAAACAGGAATAGGGGGATCTATAGGTTATGATGTGTAAAAAATCATTTTATATTTCAGAATTATGCGTATGTAATAGGTCTGTTTGATATACGGAGCAGGTTACATTTTCCCAATATTTTTGAACTCTTCTTCTATAGAGGCGATAATTTTTTCCTTTTTCCTAACCCAACCTTGACGACCTTTTTAAGATCGTTTTTTCCTACCGGTAGTTTCCCAGAGAACCCATACCCATCTTAGAAGAGGTTGTCTTTTGAAGAATTTTCGCCCATCCCCACTTGCCATCGGTGGAACTTATACATCTGTGTGCTACCACTTGTTCTTGCAGACCTTGAAGAACCGAAAACATCCATACCGACAACAACAACAAAAGAAAATAACAATAGCCTAAAGGCGAAATCCATGTCCTTGAACTGCTTTTTTGGGATCGAGCTGCGTCCGGACGGGGTCCCGGTTACCCCGCCGATGCCCCCCAACAGCTCTTTAGTGATTACGCAGTGCGCAGTAACCTCGGCGGTGCCCCCCCCCGCTCCTCCCTCGGATACTTCGCAGGCCTCTCCGCCGGGCGCGGATTCGGCCGCGCGCGCGTCGTCCTACGCCCCCGTCACGCTCTACGTCCAGAGCCACGACCACCCCTCCCGCTTCGCCGTCTGCACCCTGGCCCCCGCCCAGGACGTCTTTTTCTGCCCCCTCGAGCTCCTCTTCAGCGGGGGGGTCACCTTCACGTTGGTGCCGGACCCCGCGGCCACCTCCCCCCCCGGGGCCTTCCCGACGGTCCACCTGACGGGCTACTACGAGTCCGCCCTCAGCGACGACGAGGAGGACGCGGAGGACGAGGACGACGAGGACGAGGACGAGGACGAGGACGAGGAGGAGGAGGAGGGGGGCGACGGGTATTTTGGCGAGGGAACGCAACGACGCGCCGGGGGGCAGAGGGCGCGTGCGGAGGTGGTGATGCAGGGGCCTGCTCCCGGCCGCCGCCACCGACCAGGGGGTCCGACGGATAAGCCAAACCGTAGGAGAAGCCGCGATTAGGTAGACAAAAAGGAGAACGGAGGCGATGTGTAAGCGCAGGTGAACTACGACTTACATGAGTCATTCCTCTTGTTTCTTCTTTTACCATTTATATTCTTAAGGGTGAGATAATTTTACTAAAGCCGGTTAAGCCGATAATATCGCTTATAAGCGGCATAAAGACTGGGTTAGGATGCAGGGAAGCCATAAAGGCGAGAGTTAAACACCACGATCCGATCCGATCCGAAGCTAAAGATTTTTAAATGCTGTTGAAGGTACTATTTGGGTGGCATTTTTTGAATTTTATAATACTCTTTTTATATCGGTATTTCTAGCGGTGAAGAGAACTAATACAACCTAAATAGAAGTTATTGGTATTTGTTTTTTCTTGTTCTTTCTCTCCTTTCTACGAAAGGGCGTTAAATTCGTTTATTGCGGTCGAGAGAGTAACCAAGCAAAATAAGGGTAAACATTTTTTTTCAGTATATATATATATATATATATATAGCAACACAGATAACGTATACCCAAGCGGAAACAACATCAAAGGATGGTTCGGACTACAATTGCTTCCCTGGCAATTCCTTCTTTCCTTCCTGATGGAGCCCCATCGCCTTCTTCGCTTATTGGGAAAGGGGATCAGGCTCTCCTATCTAGGGTGATTCCCCTGCCTTACCCCACTGGCAAGGCGACGCTCCAGATCGGGGGTGTTCATCTACGCCTCCTACGAAACCCTCAGAGCAAGCCAAATCCCTCGCGAAACCCCCCCACTCCGCGCGCGAGGGATGAACAAATTCCTTCTTCTTTTTCAGACAGAGAGGATGACGGGTTAAGTTTCCTTATTACGGTGAAGGCTGTGGTTCGTGGGGAGCTCACTGCTGTGGCAGTGGGGACTCGGGAGTTCGTCGTCGGGGTCTGCGCGCTAGGCCTAAAGCCGAATACGGCGGATGCTGAAATTGAGCAAACAGGCGGAGAAAGCAAGGAATCCAAGGAGAATAATAATAAAAAACGAGACTTCAACACGGGCAGGCGGTCAGAGGGGGATCCCGCCGCCGATTCTGCACGTTCGAAGCCTCCCAATACGGCCCCCTACGCGAAGCGCGCGCTGAATGCTCTCGCTCGGCAAGAGCATTCTAATCAGATGCTAAAGTTGGCAGGAAGGCTCGCACCGCTTTCGTCAAGCATGTTTTTGAGGTTAGATCTTCGCGTGCAGACGGAGAGAGTCAGGCTCGTTTTGGAGGTTCATCTTTTGCGTACTCCCCACGGAGACCGCGTCGGCGACTTTACGGGAAATGAAACCCGAAAGCGCGAAAGACACGAGGGTAAAAGATTTGATAAGGGATCAGACGCTGCCTCTACGTTGTTGAGCTCGGTTTTGGCGTCTTATGGTTTAGATGCAATGTTTTCAGGAACCGTTTCTTCCCTAGTTTAAGAAGTGAGGTGGCGATGTGGGGGAGGTTGGGTTTACCCTTTTTTTAGTATTTTTAAGGATACATTACTACCCCATATCTCGGGCTCAATAATTATTGTAGACGACGGGGGGTAGCCCTGCGTGGACACGGGTACTACAGGTGTCAAAACTTGAGTAAACCGACTTAATGCAACAGAGGATGAAGGAATAAAGGGAGAAAAAAAGATGCACAGTTCAAGAGCTTTTTTTTTGCTGATACTTTCCTTTCTATGAGCCTTTATCAAGAATAGGGGTTGAATTAAAACGGATAAAAAAATAAACGCTATAAAACACGTAGAATACTCTTCAATGGTTTAGTTGAATGACTTTTTTTTGTTTGTCTAGTTTCTTTAATTTTATTTATGTGTCTTTAGGCTTTCTCAAATCATTCTTCGATCCTATTGGTTATTATTTTGAATTCACTTTATAAAGCCAAAGGAGTATACACGTACAGGAAGGAAAGGGTGTTGGCGGAGGAAGGTGTAGCGAATCATTTTCGATTTCTCTCAATTGAAGGACTTTAACGTTCGGCGTCATTTACTTATTAATTACCACTTTGACCCCTTGAACCCCCCGCTCAAAGGAGGTGGGATACCTTAAGAAATCCAGACCCCAATTCTATTAATATATCTCTATATCACTATATTAAATGCCAGCTCACCTAGATCTCTCCTCTCATGTGACAGAGTTTGACGGCCTCTCGCGTGGGGAGCTTCTTGAAATTGCGAAAAAGCAGGCCAATAAAATTATTGAAAAAGACGCTCATATCGCTTCTATCGAGGAAGTTTTGGAAAGCCTCATGTGCGCGCTTCCCTCCTCAACGATTTCAACGACTGTTACCCCTTCCATATCTATTTCTCCTTCGCCTCTTCATCGTCCTCCTCTACCACCACCACCACCACCACCCATTCCTTCCTCTAGCGGTGGATCCCCTTTGCAGGAGGCGCCTGACGTAACCCAAAATAATAATCTCAGTGGGGAAGGAGGACCTTCGGTTTATCGGAATATTAGCGTGGATTTGCAAATCGCAATGGAAAATGAGCGTATCCAATGCGCGACCCGAATATCCGAGCTGGAGAACCATCTCTCAATAGCCCAAAGGGATCTACGGCAAAAGATCAGCGACCTCACCACGTTGGAGGGGAAGGTGGAGGCTTGGAAGGCCAAGGTGGTGGAATCCAAGGCGCGGGATTTGCGGGAGATTGAGAATTTACGCACAAAAATCTCGCAGCTTGAGAGGGAGCCTTTGAGAGAGGAGAAAATCAAAAACCCCATCGAGGATGTGTGCGTGGAGGAGGATAGTAGTGGTACTACTCGTATAGAGCAGGAGGGGGATGAGGAAAGTGAAGTTATTCACATCGAGCAGGGGGAAGGAGACTATGAAGATCCTCCTTCTCTTCCCATTGAGTCCGATGCCACTCGATCTGCGCTGGTAAGCTCTGAAATGGAAACGAGCCCCCCTATCGGCGAGATTCCTCAGGACTGGAGAGATGAAATCACGCGCCGAGTGGAAGGTTTCTACCCTTTAGCAGAGGAGATTCAGGCGAAGTGCACGCCACTTATCTGTCAGAATAAAACTCTTAGGCGCAAAGTATTGCAACTTAGTCGATTTAAGCTCGCAGTGCTTAAGGAGCTGGAGAATCGTGTTTTGCACTGCCCTAACCTTGTAAAAGAGATCAAAGAGGAGATGAAGGCGCTTTAAGTATGAGCAAAATGCGCTTAAAATAGTGAGCTGCACAGGGTATCCATTAGCGGGGTTTCTCTGTGTTACCCTGAGAACAGGGATATCAAACAAAATATGATAAGAAATCATCAATTTGTACCTTTTTTTTTTAGTTTGCTTGCTCTTATAAAATTCATTCTTTGGAGGTGTTTCTTCTTTCCTTTGACGCACTCTCTATGGGGTTTACGCTATGCTACCTATTGAATGAATGGAGGAGAATTATGCCTTTTTCTATTTTTATTTATTTTGTTTTCACTGATCGCTCTTTTTTTTTCTCTATCCCCCGTTTTTTTTTTTATACTAGAAAGAGGTCAATCATCGCTCATTTTTTTTAAAAATAAACAGATAACAAAGCAAAGGAGGCTCTAAAGAAGCAACAAACAAACAAACAGTGAATACATAATCCTAATCGCACTAATAGGCTTATACCTTCTCCGTTTCCAAAGATGTTCAGTAGTTTTCCATCGATCACCTTAGCCCCACCGCCAGCCTCGATCAACGAGAACTATGAGATGAAGGACCCCAATGGCTGCGTGAAGACGACTAACTTCGCCACGGTTGAGTCCATTCGCCTCACCTACCCCGCGCTCTGCCATCTCCTGCACCTTTCCGAGTCGGCCTCGAAGAACCGCGCGGTGTTCGGCCGGCTCTGCGGCCTCCAGATCGGGTCCGACGTGACCCTGACCGACGTCCGCGCGAACCCGCCGAAAAGGCCGGCCCCGCAGGACTACGAGACCCCCGAAGAGCGTCGCCAGCGCCAGGAGCAGGAGCGCCGAGACACCGAGGAGGCCTTCAAGGCCCTGAATCAAATGTACGAGGAGGAGATGCTGGACACCTACCAGGTCGGCTGCTTTGTGATCAGCAACGTGACCTACAACCCCTACTCCTCGGTGCTGCTCAGCCAGCTCGTGCAGCTCCACCGCTCCGGCCAGCCGGGCGTGATGCTCAGCTACGACCCCTTCCGCACGGCGCTCTTCGGCCGGCCCTACCTGCGCGGCTTCACCCTCACCGCGGCCGCCCTGCAGTACGAGGAGGCGATGGAGACGAAGGGCGCGCTGCGGGCCCGCGCCGTGCGGGAAAGCCGTCTGACCACGCACGGCGTCCTGCGCGAGGTCCCGGTCCAGATCGATCTCGACGCCTACCACGTCCTCGGCCTCGACCAGCTCAGCCTGCCCCCCGTCCAGGACAGCTTCCTCGCGATCCAGAGCCCGGTCGTCGAGGACTACGTCGAGGCCCTGGTGAACTCGATGAGCACGAACGCGAGCGCGCTCGCCTCGGGGCTCGACCGCGAGCAGAGGCTGCAGGGGAAGGAGCAGGGGGGGGGGGCCAGCCAGGGCGCCCTCGCGCAGAGCCCGGAGACCCTGCTCGCCCTCCAGCACCTCCGCGAGCAGGCCGAGCACGTCGAGGCGATTTGCAACAGCATCCTGATGAACGCCTCGCTCCTGCGTGATTTGTAACCTGCGGCGGTGGGGGCCCGGGAAGAGCGAGAATAAAGGAAAGAGAGAGCCGTAGCAAGAGGCGGAGAGGGGGGAGTTCTGCACAAGGCAACCCGCCTTCGCCCTTACTGAGGTATGTGGAATCCGTGAAACCGGAGTAGGTGTTGTGGGAATAGATGAGGCTTTTCTTCTCTTCTTTTTGCGCGGCCTTTTTCCGCCCTTTTTCCTCCCTTTTATGGGAAATCCTGACAGAGGGTTACTCCTTATGCACATTGTTCAGGGTGACAAAGGTCTGTGAATGGGAGGGGGGATGAAAGGAAGAGGTAATCTGAGACAAGAGAACGTTGTAAAAAGGGAAAGAGGTAAGAAGAGCGATTATTTTTTTAAAGTTTTAGCTTACCAATATTAACTGAGATGACGGAGCAGATATATTATTTGGTGGGTAGGTTGGTTAATACTATAATTGAAGTCTAATTTAAATTACTATTGTTACTAATTATATATACATATATATATATATATATATATAGGGAAAAGAAGTTGCAAGGAATAAAAACTGTTATTCTAATGAAGGTGCTCGTCCAAGAAAACTCTTAGGATAGCGCAAAAGGAAATCGGTATCTACCGGTGAAACAAATCTCCTTTAGATGCGGTGGTGATTGGATGAAAGAGTAGGCGAAAATTCGAGCGTTGTTTACTGCTGTAGGGTAATCTGCATGTTTTTTTTTCGACTCTTGCTTCCCTTTGTTTTCAATATGGTGAAGGTTATTCCTACAAACTTTAATCTCTTTCTAAAGTACGAATGAATTCTTTCTTCCACACTCTTCTCCGATATTATCATGGATTCAATGTTCTCCTGAGATCTTTCTATTTACAAATCTTCATCCTTTCCGGAATCTCTGCTTTCTGTTGTATTTTTTTTTTATTGTAGGTATATAGCATTCAAATACAAGTATATACATCGTACTTGTTTTTTTTTCTTTATTATTTTTGCTATTTATTGAGGATCAGAGCTCTTCTGGAGGAAAAAGAAAGGAATACCGAGACAATATTTTAACTAAATTGCTGTCCACTCTTTTTGTTAGTAAATTATTTTTACACTGGATCTCACGCCTTGGGAAGATAATCATAGTTTAAACGAGCACCAACACGCCGAGAAGCATATCATCCGCAAGACAGCGCGCGTGTGCGTTGCCTTAAAAAAAAAAAAAAATGCAGGTTGAGCAGCTCATGAATGGGAAGACGCCGCCGCAGCGGTACGGGGCATGTGGGGAGGAGGGTGCCGCCCTCCTCCCGGCCCCGACGACCCCCTCGATCGTCTCCAACCCCAGCAACCCCGACCTTGAGAGCACGCCGAGCGACCCCCACACGACGACATCGATTTCCATTTGCTTCGATGAGGCCGAGGATCTGGATGAAACGATCGCGGCCCCGCTGGAGGAGCTCTTCGCGCGGGCAAGCGAGGCGATGCCGCTGTACGAGCGCCTCGGCGGGATCCCAGGGATCACGGAGCGGCTGCGGACGAGCGCGCGGGGTGGGGTCCGGGCTACCTCTGTCCGCCACCGGCGGGAGCTTTTCGGCGCCAACGCCCTCCCGGCCGAGCCCGCGCTGACCTTTTGGCAGATCTACGCCGCGGCGTGGTCGGATAACATGATCCGCCTGCTTGCCGCCGCCGCCGTGATCTCGCTGGTGCTCGGGCTGACCGTCCCGGAGCCCGGGGAGGCCACCGTGAACTACAAAACGGGCTGGGTCGAGGGCACCGCGATTTTGTGCACGGTCCTCCTCGTCACGACCGCGGCGGCGGTGAACGACTACGAAAAGGAGGCGAAGTTTCGCCGGCTGAGCAAGGTGAACGCCGCGCAGGAGATTCGGGTCATGCGGGACGGCGCCTGGGTCCACATCGACGTCACCGAGATCGTCGTCGGGGATGTCGTGGAGCTCGCGCCGGGGCTCGTCGTGCCGGTCGACGGGCTCTACCTCTCCGGCATGAGCGTCGTCGTCGACGAGAGCAGCGTGACCGGGGAGAACGACCCGAAGCCGAAGAGCGCGGCATCCCCGATTATTCTCTCCGGGACGATCGTGAACACCGCCGAGGACGCCCGAATGCTGGCCTGTGCCGTCGGCGAGCGCTCTTTCGGCGGGAAGCTGTTGATGGAGTCCTATCAAGGGGAGGAAGGGCCGCAGTTTACGCCGCTCCAGCAGCGCTTGGATATGCTCGCGGGGTATATTGGCCGCATCGGGATCATCGTCGCCAGCGCGTTGTTCGTGATTTTGTGCACGATGGAGGTGGTGCGGCTCGTGCAGCACACCAGCAGCGCGAGCGCGAGGCATTTTCTTGATTATTTGCTTATCTGCATCGCGCTGGTGGTGGTGGCGGTGCCGGAGGGGCTGCCGCTCGCCGTCACCATTGCCCTCGCCTACTCGCAGTCGAAGATGCAGGACGACAATAACCAGGTCCGGCGCCTCTGCGCGTGCGAGACGATGGGGAATGCGACCCAGATTTGCAGTGATAAGACGGGGACGCTGACGCAGAATAAGATGAGCGTCGTGCAGGGCTACGCCGGGATGACCTTCTTCAGCGTGGAGCGGCCCGGGGACTTGCCGGAAGGGATTAATCTTTCCACCGTTGCCTCCACCACGCGCAAGCGGCTCGCCGAGGCGATTGCCTTGAACAGCTCAAGTGAAAAGATTCGTTCGCCGGATGGAGGATGGGAGTGGGCGGCGGGGAAGGGGAATAAAACCGATAACGCGCTGCTGGATTTCATCGACCGCGTGCAGATGGCAAGCACCGCGAGGGATCCCTCGCGGCTGCGGCCGCACCAGCGGCTCCGTCTTCGTCTTCGCAGAGCCGCCGGTGCGGGCTTCACCATCTTCCCCTTCACGAGCGACCGGAAGCGGATGAGCGTGGTGGTCCGCCTCCCGGACGGCGTCGTCGTGCACTACGTGAAGGGCGGCTCGGACCAGATCCTGCTGCTCTGCGATCGCTACCTCGACGAGAAGGGCGAGGAGCAGCCCCTCGACGAGGGGGTCCGAAAGCAGATCAGCGCGCAGGTGCACCGGCTCGCGACGGCCGCGAATCGCACGATCGGGGTCGCCTTCACGAAGCTTCCGCCGTCGTCGGAGCTGCCGGCGGAGGAGCCCTCGTTGCCGCTGGTGTGGGTGGCGCTGCTGGGGATTCAGGACCCCCTGCGCGCGGAGGTCCCGGAGGCCGTCCGGAAGTGCCAGATGGCCGGGATCACGCTCCGGATGTGCACGGGCGACAACCTGGACACGGCGGTCGCGATAGCGCGGCAGTGCGGGATCTTCAACCGGGCCCGGGGCGACCTCGCGATGACCGGGCGCGAGTTCCGCGACCTTGTCTACGACGCCTACGGCGATGAGGCGCGGATGCCGCGGTTTTGGTCCGTCCTCGAGCGCATGACCGTGATGGCGCGCTCGCAGCCGCTGGACAAGCAGCTGCTGGTGCTGATGTTGATGATGCGCGGGGAGGTGGTGGGGGTGACCGGGGACGGCACCAACGACGCCCCGGCCCTGCGGCTCGCGAATGTCGGCTTCGTGATGCGGAGCGGCACCGACGTCGCCGTGAAGGCGGCCGACATCGTCCTGCTCGACGACAACTTCCGCTCGGTCCAGCGCGCGGTCGTCTGGGGGCGCTGCGTGAACGACAACATCCGAAAGTTCCTGCAGCTCCAGCTCACCGTGAACTACGTCTCGGTGGTGCTCATCTTCGTCGGCTGCATCGCCGCGCGGGGGAACTCGTCGCCGTTGTCGACGGTGCAGCTCTTGTGGTTGAACCTCATCATGGACACCCTCGCGGCGCTCGCGCTGGCGACGGAGAAGCCGAGTGAGACCTGCCTCCAGCGCCCGCCGCTGAACCGCGCGGAGCCGCTGATCTCCTACCGCATGCACCTCACCATTGGCGTGGCCTCGCTCTACATTTTCGCGGTCGCGTTCGCCGTGGGGCATTTGCCGGCGTCCTGGCTCCACCTCGGTCAACAGGGGAGCCCGGAGAACCAAACCGTGGTGTTCAACTTGATCGTTCTCTGCACCATCGCGCATATGGTCAGTTGCCGGAAACTCTACAATGAGTTGAATATCTTCGAGGGCTTTAATCGCTCCATACCGTTTCTCATCGTGATCTCCGTTTGTATTGTGTTTCAGATCCTCGCAGTGGAGTTGTTTGGGGAGTTCATGCAAACCGTTGGGTTGAGTCTTTACCAGTGGGCAGTTTGCATCGCTCTGGCGTTGGTACTGGTGGGGCTGACGGCGCTCTCGCGCTTGATTTCTTTCCGCACGCCTTCATATGCATCCACCTCCGATCCTCCTCCGCTCGACTCCGACGCGAAGCGGATGGTTGATAAGCTCTGCACGGCGGTGGAGAAGGCGCGTGAGGATTCCTCGTATCTTAGCGGAAAGTGCTTGAGCGATGCCTCACGGATGCGCGCGCAGGCGCTTTGGGGTAAAGTGCATCAGCATCATATTTATGGGAATAGAATTATTAAAATGTTTCGTGGTTCGTGCGTGAGGAGAATGAATGCAGAGAAAGGGATGCTATAGTATCTGGAGGGGAGATTCGTCAGGCTCATCTTGAAGAATGTTTTAATTATGATTACTATTTTCCTTACTACTACACTTTTGCATGCATTATAGCTTCAAGAGTGTACCAGGGATAAGCCGATAGGTTTTTTTTTTTCGCCAACAACTAAGAACGGAAAGCTACTCATCTGAATTTTATTGTGTTCGTGGCAGTATATGTATGCATGCATTACTTATGGTGCAAAATGAAGGCGATAACCTTGGCACGTACACTTTAAAATAAAATTATTTTAATGGAAGAGTGTTGATGATGATAGATAAATAAAGGGGGTAGTCATAATGCGTAGGACTTTATATTTTTGGGTAGTAAAACTTATACACTATGAAAACAGTTTGAGTCTACAAATTTTACAACTTCCTTTAGTTCTCGTATAGAATATTTTGATTAATTTTGGTGCCTATTAATTTTTAGTACTGAGGCACTTTGTTTTTGTTCATTTTTTATTATCGTATAAACATATGTATCAATGAAAAATGATATCAGGTGAGGGGGCAAAGGTCATAAGAACAGAGTGCTCTCCCCAACTTCGTTAAATTAGGGTAAACTAAGAGGAGATACTAGGCTATTAATCAGAGGAAAGTCATTTCCAATCTTAAAATTCTAAGATACGCACAGATACATGAATATATTTTTACTAAATTCTATGACTTTAGGGATGCTATTTCTTTTTAAGTATGAATAACTTGTCGGATTAATGCAACAGGGCCAGTTGATGAACCTAAAAAACATCTATGTATTTAATCCGAAAATATTAGATGAACATCATTACTTTCGACGTATATGCCTATCGAAAGATACTGAAGCTTTATTGACTTATCGATACCTTATAATTGTTCAATGTTTTTAAATTCCTGCCCAGCTATCACACACACACACACACATACACACAGCTATCAAATAGTTAGATTTCAAGAAAATAATAGTAGCAACAACACGAAAAAATGCTAATTCGTGCTCGCGGAAAGGGGGCGTGTGCGGAGAACTCTCAGGCGGTGCTTATGCACTTACGTGGGTTTCGCTACAGCCACACCCCTTCACCAGAAGGAGGAAGCTACGATTGGATTGACTTTAACAACTCTAATAATACTAATACTGATAACGACGACGGTTTTACCACACGCACACGGCCTTTTCGGTATCCGCACTTTTCCATCGGCCTTCACTGCCCGGACCTCACAAAAGGATCCGTTAATAATAACAATAATACTAATGAGGGAACATTTTCGTCTTCGCAACGCGCGTTGGCATGGAAGGAGCTGTGGAATGTGTACGACATCTGCTATGATGCAGTGCCGCTGCTTCCGGATGATTTTGAATATGTAGAATCACAATTCAGCGTGCTCGCAGAACCGAAAGGAGAAAAGCGCGAACGAGAGGAGGAAGGGGAGGTGGTGTTAGCCCTTCCAAAGGGCTTCACCCTCCCTTCTGCGCAGGGGGAGTTGTCCAAAAAGCTCATCGTATGCTCGCATTACTGCGCGGATGCGTTGTGGCCACCGGAGAGGTTCACTTCAGAGCCTAACTGGCGCGCCGAAGTGGGCGACTTTTCTTCTCCGTCCGCGGTGGTGATTGTCGTGATTGATCTTAGCGACCTTCCCTTGCAAGAGGCGGGCAGGCGGCTGGCGGTCGAGCTTGCGTGGTGTATTGCTTTTGCCTCTTTGAGTCCGGATCATTTGCTTTTGCGCGCGCGAGCCTTTGTGGTAAGGCTCCCCTACAGCTACCTCCCATCCCCTTCCTGCGGGGATGGGGCATCGACCAGGGTCGGTGGGATGGCTGCGGCCTATGAGGAGATGGTGGATTTCATCGGGCAGTATCTTAAGGTTGTATGGACGGCCTTTTCGCATTCCTTTTTGAACGGATTATTATCGTGCGATGGGAGCAGGAATGATGCGAGGGGTTTTCCGCACGCTGCGCCAGGGGTTCTGTTTGTTGGCAAGAGCGAGGAGGAGTTGGTGGCTAAGGTAGGGCAGCTTCAGACTCACTACGGAGGCCCCTCAGATGACGAAGGGGAGGTGGTGATACTTCGAACGGATAATCACCCCAGCGAGCTTGGTGAGGTTTTATTAGCGCAACGAACCGAGGAGTCTCAGCGTTTGGCAGGGGGTTTGAAGGGGACCGCCGTGCGGCTTCTCCTCGCTTCGGTGCGCGCGCTACTCGAGGGCGGTGAGGAGCCGCTAGATCCTTACACGCAGAGGGAATTAGCACGGCTGAATTTCTGCCCGTGCTGCGGATCCTGCGGAGATGGAGGGGATTCGCAAGGTCACAGCCACGACCACCACCATTAGTCAAAAACAGGGAGCATGAGTTTTATCTCGTTTTCTCAACTCAAATAAGGGTATCCACAGAGATGGAATTTTTATCTCCATTAGGCGTACTGTACTCCCCTCTTCCCCATACGAATTTTACATTTCTCTTATACCCTTTTCGAATGCAAAAGGGGGACGTTCAGCTTTCAAAATCTCAAAGAAAAGTACTACAAACGCATCCTGTTCATTACTATATCGTCCTTTACGATAAGGTCAAAAGGATTGTGTGGGAATACCTTTCTAAGGGGTTGAAAAAGTTATTGCACTGAGGGCTTATCTGCGAATGTTGAATCCTTTTTTTTCTGTGTTGGTGTAATAAATATATTTTCCTGAAGGGAAATGAATAGAGGTGTCACCGCTTAAAGGCACCTACGCCTTTACCTATGTATTTTTTTAAAAAGCAAGGCTAAGTACTTATCAACCCGTATAACTTAACCCCTTTTCCAAACGGGGGGGGGGGGAGGGCTCCTTATTTTTCATCATTTTTTAATTAATCGTTATAAAGTTTATTGCTCGATTGATGAAAATTTTTTAAACCTTTCTATTCCCGCTCGCTACCTTCCCTTTCTCACCAAGAGTGGATACATGATTCAGATCTCAGAAGGAGCTTTACATGTTTCATTTCGTCCTTGTTAGCTGTTGCAATACACTCGCTTTTTCATTCATTTTTTCTCAAGTTTTTATCATTTTTTCCTTTAAAAAAAAGAAAATAAAAAATTCAAGTGTGTGATTTGGAATTCATAGGACGTGATTGAATCCCACACTAGATAAAACCAAGCACAAAGACTGTTGGTGAACCCTTTTTATCACTTTTTTTTTTTTTGCTGAATATTGACTAGGTTTTGCGTATAACATCCCTACACAAGATTTTTTTTACAAATTCTTTTATTTAGGATTTGTGTTGCTTGTCGCTTCTTTCGATTTCTCTCCTCTTTTTTTTTTTTCTGGACAAAATCCAAGGGCGGCTGGATAGTCAATAATAATACTATAACCAAAGTCACTTTGCCTTTTTCTATTTTTTTTTTCAAAAATCTTTTCAACTTCTATATAGCTTTTTACTACTATTTCAAAATAAGGTTATAATTAAAAAGCTGTATTACTTTATTTGATTTAATTTTACTTGACTTGCCTTTGTGCTGGAATCAAACCATTCAAGCCCCACAGCGCACTTTTCAGGGTACGGGCTAGTTTAACGTTCGGTTCCAACCTTCATACATTTTTTTTTTTTCGCCTGTAAACGACTTAGATTACTTATTTACCTATTTGAAGCAGTATTACACACTAGGGGCGAGTGGGAGAACCTTATCAAGTTTCTTCTCTTTCTGCTTAAAGGGGTCAATATTGGTATATGCAAATAAATCAATATATATATATATATATATATCCATCTATCTATATCTTTATATAGATATTCGGTGTATTTGTATGCATCTATATCTATTGATACATTCGTAGATCGACAAAAATAGTTTTAGACTCGCCCGGAGCCATGCAGTTTTTGTTTTTTGAGGGCGACGACGACGCGGAGTACCTGGAGCGGTTTCGCCTGCGGGACCTGATGGAGCACTGGCTGGAGCGCCTGGGCGGGGAGCGGCCGCCGGACCCCTACCAGTTCCTCATCGACGAGGCCACGGAGTACCGCATCTGCAATGGCGGCGTGGTGACCTGCCCGAACAAGTGGTGCCGGACGACGATGCCCGCGGCGGCCTACGAGGCCCACCGGGCCACCTGCACCCAGGAGAACTGGGTGCGCTGCGTCCGCTGCAATCAGCGCGTCGAGGTCGCGAAGCTCTTCCAGCACCGCCTGCACTGCCGCATCCAGCGCTGCGCGTACTGCGGGGAGATGGTGCTCCCGCGGATGCTCGAGTTCTGCCCCTACCGCCTGCTCCTCGCGGCCGACCGCATCGCGCGGGCCTACCGGTTTCGCCGCGACCAGGAGGAGCGGCGGGGGG
>MJCC01000021.1:69666-81898 GCA_001766655.1 Phytomonas francai
CCCGCCGCCCACGTCGAGCCCCTCCCCGCGCGGCCTCCCCGGCGGCTCCCCCCCGCGGGACTCCGCGCGGGGGAAGCAGCCGAGCCCGCCGCTGGGGCCGCGCTGGTCGAGCCCGCGGATGGTCTCCCTCATGCGCAATACCTTCGTCCAGCCGTACACGCCGCAGGCCCCCTCGCTCGCCCCGCGCCGGCGCGAGACCCGGCGGCTGGAGCCCACGGAAAAGGCCGCCGCGGCGTCGGCCCCGTGCGGGAATAACGCCCTTTCCCCCGCCGAGGGCCTCCCGGCGCCCGAGCTCGGCAGCGTCCGGCGCTCCTCGAGCGACCTGCGGCTCTCCATGCGGTCGATCGGGACGTCGGGAAAGGCCGGGCCCGGCCACCCCGAGCACCTCCGCACGCCGGAGTCCTTCCGGCTCCGGCCGGGCGGGGAGACCGATAAGCTGCCCGCGATCAAGGAGCACCCGCACCTCGTCCCCAAGTCTACCAAATCGAAGCCGTGGAGCGAGATCACCGTCTGGCGGAAGCCGAAGAAGAAGTAGAAATCGCGTCCAAACACCCCGGTAACGCGTACGGGAAAGGGATGGGTGTCAACCTCAAACCAACAAACTCAAACGAATCATTCACGCGTGGACGCTAAACGAAGCACAGGGTATAGTGCGTCCATGGACTTTTTTTTTTCCCTGTTCAAATTTGTTGTTGTTGTTGCCGCCTTTCAAAAATCTAAAGGTGAGTACCGATAGGGTTGAAGTAATGGACGTACATACCCTCTCTCTCCCCTTTTTCGTTCTTTATGTTATGCAAAATATGCGATTGTGGTTGCGCAATGATTCTTTTGCGTGGCTTATATGTTCATTGTTTTAACTCTAGTATATTATCATGGTCTTTTCATTTCCCTTTTCAATATTTTTTTTATAGAGATATGTATATATTTTTTCGCCTGTTTTTATTGGTTCGAATTATTGCATCTCCCATCCACATGTGATGCGATTTTCATTTAAGTATTAGTTATTCAGGTAGAAGGAGAAAAGAGGGATTAAGGCTTGGTGCGTGATTTTTTTTCCTTCTCAGACACCCACAGATAATATATGTATATGTTTTGATCGAATTACGATCCCGCGATCCTATATTTTATTCACTTGTTCATTTACGACCTATGTCTGTTACAACTATCTATGCACATTATATATTTGCATGAATGTATATCTTACACTATTTTCATTTCCTGAATTGGTCAAAATGTTGGTTTAATTTCTATTTTGTCTTTCATCTCTGTATTTCAAAGAGGTAAAAATGGGAAAAAAGCTATAGAGCTGTTCCTATTTTAGGCGCGAGGGGACTCGTTACACGTATTTACAGTCTATTCGTATGCATAATTTAATTCGCGCAAATGCGAAAGTACGGCGAGGGTTGCCGATTTTTTTCCCGATTGTTGAGTCTCCGATTTTATTATTCTAGTTATTATATCTCTGGAATGATTTACTCAATGGGTTCCGATGTTTATCTAGTCTTTAGAGCTGATGGAATGTTGTTCTTTTAGGGGAATGCAAAGCGCATCCCTTTGTGTCTATTAGCCATCCCTTTTTATTATTCTTCTTCATTTATTGTTTTCCTAAAATTAGTATCATGTTCATGCCTTGTATTGTGTATTATAATTATTGACGTCGATTATTCATGTATGCGCACCTTTTAATCTCAAATGAATCGATGCAAGGGGTACAATTTTACTTTTCAAGTCATCTTTTTTTTTTCTTACTGAAGAAAGGAGTCATTTTTATCCCAAACGTTTTAGGGGAGTGGCAGCATCATCACCCACTCTCACTTGTCAACGCAACCTACAAGGGCGTATACGGAAATGTCGTCTAACCGCGTGGATGCGTCCAGGCCGACCGCGAGGCGTGAGGACGAATTGATCGACCAAATGAAGACTTCCGCGGGCGGAGGGGCGGCAGCGCGAGGGACCCCTTCTCCTGTGCGTGGAAAGGACTACCAATCGACGCAGAAGACCAGGGAATCCGGCGAGGGCGGCTTTGCACGGTTCCCAGACCCTACCTCGACCCGAACGGGAGAGCAATCCACCGAGAATATTCGCCGCGCACTGCGTATCAGTGAATCCACAAACGCCACGGGCTACGCGACGATTAGCTCTCTAGGGAAACAGCGTGATACCATACAGGGCACCCTTGAGTCCGTGGAGGTAGCCCATGGGAACCTTTTGGAATCGCAGGGGGTAATTCGAAGTATCCGCATGGGTATTTGGAAAGAGTGGATCGAAAAGGCTTGTGTGATTATGGCGTTGTTGGTGTTAATCGTGTTGATTATCTGGTTCAAGTTCCTGCGAAAGTAGCGAACGAAAATGGCAGAATGAAAGCCTTAGCAGCATCCTAGGAAGACACCCACTCGCGCCACATCCCCGCCTGAAATCGTCGCAGAGCCATGGAGTATCAAGCTCTTTGAGCATAGTTATTGTGCATTCCTATGCGGAATGTATTCTATTCTTCAAAAAAAAAAAAATACAAGCGTCTGAAAAGAGTCCATGATGCACTTTTCTTTTCACCTGAAGCGGATTATTCCCCACTCCCCTTCGCCACCGTGGCACTCTTTCTATATAAAGTTGGGTATCGTCAAGGGAGTTGAATGTTTTTTTTTTTTTGTTAAAACTTGAGCCGATCTCATAATGCTGTATTGCTGTTAGTTTCGCACGGTTTCTATGCCTGCCTTTTTTTTTTTAAAACGTTTTTATTCTATATTTTAGTGTGAAACCAGTAAAAATTAACATCCCTTTTTTATGGCGCTTCGGGTTTTCATTGTTCGGGATGGACTTTGAAGGGTAGCATAAATATGGTTATAGAGGGTTCATCTACATCTTTTTTTTTTCCCCAAATCCTTCCCTTCTTCTTTTTACTCTTCTTCGAATCTTTACGACCAAAAGCTTTTCCTCTTTCGTTTCCGTTTACACCGATCACCCGCGCCGAGGACACGTTATGCGGAACTACAACAACTTCAACCGCGTCTGGAAGGCGCCGCGGCGGCCCTTCGAGAAGGAGCGTCTGGACCGCGAGATGAAGCTGTGCGGGCAGTACGGCCTGCGCTGCAAACGCGAGATCTGGCGGGTGAACATGACCCTGTCAAAGATGCGCCGGACGGCGCGTTTGTTATTAACTCTTCCGGAGAATCACCCGCGGCGGCTGCTCGAGGGCGCGGCCATCATGCGCCGCTGCCACGACTACGGCTTCCTCGAGGAGGAGAAGGACAAACTCGACTACGTCCTCTCGCTGACGGTGCCCGACATCCTCGAGCGCCGGCTCCAGACGATCGTCTTCAAGGCCGGCCTCGCGAAGTCCGTCCACCACGCGCGCGTGCTCATCCAGCAGCGCCATATCGCGGTCGCGAAGCAGATCGTGACGATCCCGTCCTTCATCGTGCGCGTGGGCAGCGAGCGGCATATCGCGTTTGCCGACGCGTCGCCCTTCGGGAACGGCCGCCCGGGCCGCGTCCGGCGCGTGCGCGCGAAGGCCGGCAGGCGCGCCGCCGGCGGCGGCGCGGAAGACGACGACTAACTCCCCGCCATGCTTCCCTCCCTCCGTTCGCGAAGCGCGCGTCGAGAAAAGGGTTCAGGTAAGGAAAAGAGATAGGTGAAAGGCATCTTTGTGTTTTCTAAAAACAAAAACAAAAACGGAAAGCGTGTGAATCCGTGTTTTATTTTTATATATATAAAAAAAAAAACAATATATAACTAGGCTTTAAACATTCAACCACACCTCATCCCAGGGGGTGGGATAGGAACCATAAAACTGACTTTGTGATGGGGAACGAGTTCCATTTTCCTTCTTTTTTCTTTTTCTTTGATGAATATATGTTTAGCCCTATTTCTTTTCAAAAGGGGACCTTTGAACGAGAAAAGGGGTTAGGGATTCGTTTTTTAAACTTAGTCTTATAATAAGTATTTATTCGTATAATAGTGTGTAATATATAAATCGAAAGTTTAAATAGTTATATCAAAAACCTAGGGAGACTTTTTTGGTGAATTTTTTTTCTTTTAAACTTATTGCATGAACCTTTACTTATTTATTTATTTTTATAGCTATAAATTTTTTTTGCTATTATAATTCTTATCACTCTTATTCTTTTTAGTGTATTTTAAAAATCACTCACACAGGGTTCCTCCACTTCTAGGGTGGAAGGGTTTTCCTCTTGGTAGCTCGGCTTACCGCTACCATTTTTTACACAATAGACCTATTTTGATCTCATATTTCACGGCGACTTTCTTACTTTATTTTCTTCATTTTAGCTACCATACCTGAAACAGGGCTCTCTGTCTGTTGAGTGAACTTGAAATAAAAGCTACACACAAACCTAGGCAAAAAGAGTTATAATAGAGCGCAGGTTGAAGCAAAGTTCTAAAGGAAAGGAAGCATTAAAACACACACACACACACACACACACACACGAGCGCCAGCCGACAAGGTTAGAACTCATACAGGTTTTACGCACCCGTATACACTTCAGTATATAAATATATATTAATATATCTATCTATTTACATATACGGTTGGGTTGCTCTTCACACTTAAGGTTATTGTTACTTTCTTGGATTTTCTTTATCGGAGCTGGCTTCATACGTATTATCAAGACTCTAAAATCTTTAACCCTTTTTTTTTTTTCCAATTTCTCTAGGTGTCGGTGTTAGGAAAATGGACACAACACAGGATACGTTTAACGTTGAGCATCCTTGCATGCACGTTTTTGAGGATACAGTGCCTTTGTCAGGCGCGTTGCCCTTGACGGACGCCGCCGCCGTTAGCCATTCGGTGACCTTGGCGAGCTGCAAGCACTTCTTATCCGACATCTTTTCACGTCGACTGAGTGCGGTGCTGAGCATTGCCGTGGCGACGGCCGCGACCGGGATGATTTCCTATCGGATCTACCTTTGCAAGTCCCACGCCCGCGCTCCAGCCGCCCCCGGCGGGGTCGATCAAACGATTCCGACGCCGTACGACCTCGATCGACTCGTCGAGGTTGGGTTTCCCGGCGGCGCTCACGGCTGGGAGCGTGTTTATGGGCTTCTGGACAAGGGCAAACGCGCCTCTTCGGCGTCGAAGCGGGGCAGGCGAGGGGGCTCGCGGGGGTGGTACGGGGAAACCGGTACCGCGTGGGTTACCGCGAGCACCACCACCGCGATCGACTACGATCCGCGCAGGCGGGTCTCTAATTTATCGGTGCACGAAGAGGATAGCATCGGTGGGGGGGATGCCGGACCCCTACCCACGGATAACGCGATCACGCACCTTCGTTCGGAATCCCCCGTACGATACCCGTCGCTGAAACCGCAGTCCTATCCGCGGCATTATTCCAGCTTCCTAGATGTCCACCCCTCGCAGCCATCCTTTACCATCACGCCAGACACCTCTACGAAGGTGCCATTCCCCCCGGACGAGGCCGCGCCCCCTTTCACCCCCCGCGACCTCGCGAGCCGCCATGCGATCTTCTCGAAGGCCGCCATCGCGCGGGGCGAGGGGGGCCTGCGGGATCCCCTCCGACGCCGCCCTTTGGCGTCGGGGGTGCCCTGCCTGAGCGACTCCGACGGGTCCCTCGACAGCCCGCCCAGCTTCTCCAGCCCGCAGGAGTACGACGCGATGTCGACCGCCTCGGAGCTTTCCCTCATGTCGCCCTCGCATTGGTATCTCGCGCCCGGCGCGGGCGGCCCTCGCGGGATGCAGAGGCCGGAAAGCCTATCGTTGAGGGGGCTCCAGGATACCGAAGCCTCTTCGCACGCCTTCGTGAGAAGGCGGGGTTGGTCTCGAAGTGGGAAAACGACAACGACGGGGCATGGGGTGGAAACGCGGAGGGGGGGGCATCGCGGTCCACCACGGCTTGGCGGCGCCGAGCACGAAGGGTCGTCGATGGTGAGCTCACGCGAGGGTTCTCGTGGCGAGGCGCAGTCGGCGTCGAAGGACCTACCTTCTTCTTCTTCTTCTTGTTGTTGTTGTTTTCCCCCTACGTCGGTCGCGTACCGGGATGGCCGTTCCCTGTTCAAAAAGGAAAGCTCGGGGGCCTTAGGGTCCTCCAGGCGCAGCAGCCGTCGAGGATTGCAGAGGACTCGGAATTTTAGACATCTTGAGCAAACCCGGTCGAGTGTGTTCGACGATTTATCGGACCTGGACGCGGATTTGAAGATGCAGCATGAGGCTGTCGGCGAGGTGGCAGACCGTTATGGCGATGAGGAAGACGACCAATCACTGCGGCCCTTGACTTCTTCATCGTTGAGGCTTTCGGAGGACGTGTTGAGTAGCCCGATAGGGCCTGAGCCGAAACCCGAGCAAGAGGGGGAGGGCGCAGCGAATCACATGGGCGGACCCCAAATTCTGGCATGTGAGGGGCCGCCGGCGCATCAATGCGTTGAGCGAGGCGGTCATAGCGCTCTCGATAAGGACGCTTTCACTTTGAATGAACGTGACGACTCACACAGCGGTTCGTCTCTCGCGCCGGCGGGGCGTTTAGCGAGTGGGCCCCCGAGCGAGCTCAGCGTGGGCACGATGGAGCGCTTCCACGGCACGGATTCGATCGCGAGCGGCGGGATTCCGGAGCTTTCACGCGCCGCGGGCGAGACGCTGCCGTTGTCCTGTCGCTACGCCAGCGATCTGCTGGTCTGGAAGCGCGACGAGGAGGGGGCGGCGAGCTCGCTCGTGTTCGCCTACCACAGCGCGATGCTGGGGGAGTGCAGGCGGGTTACCATCTCCGATCTGTCCGCGCTGGGGCCGCCGGGCGGCGCGAGGAAGGGCCCCTCAGGCCCCTGGCGGAGCTCCGCGAGCGAGGCGGACGCCGAGGAGGACGCGGCCGGCGGCCTCGTGCGCCATTGCGACCTCGCCGGCGCGCAGCCCTGCGGGTGCCCGGGGCTTCTCGCCCTGACGAGGCCCCCGGCGGGCCCCGCGGAGGCCGCCGCCGACGCGCCCCCCGCGCGGCTGTCCGAGTCCTTTGGGCTCCTGGCGCTGCCGACCGGGCCCCCGCACGCGGCGTGGCCGCCGCGGCCGCCCTTCCGGAGCGACCGGATCGTCTTTGGCGCCTTCATCGGCGGCGGGATGTGCGGGAAGGTCTTCCAGTGCGTCGACCCGGCGACCCGGCGGGTCTTCGCGGTGAAGCAGATCGCCTTCAACGCGAAGGACCCCCGCCTCCAGCAGCGGCTCGCGCAGCTGAAGCTCGAGATCGACGTGCTGACGCTCGCGGCGCGGTGCGCGATGCGGTCGATCGTGCCCTTCTACGGCGCCCGGAAGTCGGGCCACACGGTGCTGATGTTCCTCGAGTACTGCGCGCACAAGTCGCTGCTGGACTTCATGGCGGACGGCCACAGCGAGGACCGCGCGGTCTGGCAGGCCGCGGCCTCGCCGCCGGGGCTGGCCGCGATTCTTCGGCATTCCGCGGGGGGAGGGGGGGCCGTAGGGGGCCTCACCGCGGCCCCCCTCCCCCCGGGGGTGATGGCGCCGCTTTCCATACGGCAAGTTCAGCGCTGCGTGCGCGACGTGCTGCGCGCGGTGCGTTTCCTGCACGCCCACAGCTACGCCCACATGGACATCAAGACCGCGAACGTGTTCGTGACCACGACGCGCGCCTGCCGTCTGGGCGACCTTGGCTGCGCGGCGCGGCTGGCCGGGGGCCGCGGCGCGGCCCTCACCGAGCTCCGCGGCACCGCGCTCTACATGGCGCCGGAGATGATCCGCTTCGAGCGCGCGCGCATCGGCGCCGCGGCGGACCTCTGGTCCCTCGGCTGCGTCGCCCTCGAGCTCGCGACCGGCGCCGCGCCGTGGCGCCACCTCGCCCGGGACACCCTGCGCGTCCTCGTCGAGGTCGCCTCCTCCCGCGCCCCCCTCCCGCTCCCGCCGCTCGTCGTCGGGTGGGCGGCGGAGGGCCGGCGGTGGCTCCGCGAACGCCCACGCCCACGCCCACGCGAACGCGAACGCCCCTCCCCCGCCCACCGCCGCGAGCGCCGCCTCGTGCGGCTTTACGTCGCCTTCGAGGACTTCGCGCGCCGCTGCCTCCGAGTCGACCCCGAGCGCCGGCCCTCCGCCGACGAGCTCCTCCGGCACCCCTTCATGACGTTGTGAGGGCCGCCCCGAGACCCACGCCCTCCTGCGCGGTTTAACCGATAGATCGAACGATGTATTCGAAGGACAGGGCGGCGCGGTCGATATGCGGGGGCGCTTTTGGAAAGGGCCGTTCGCGATTCGCTCGGTCGCCGCCGCGAAAAGGTAACCTAAACCGAACCGACCGATCCCCCATCTTCTCCGGTCGCACCCTTGCGGGAATTCTCTTTCGTTAAATGCGAGCGTTTTTCATTGTGTTTTCACCTGGTTTTGATCGAATTCATATTTGGTTTAATTACATTGTGGTTGGGTTTGCATATGTTAGGCGTTTCGTACGGAGATGTGTCGTACGCGCCTATTAAAATGTGCACCATCCTAGAAAGGGTGCCGTTTAATTGGCCTAAACGTCAAATTGATGCACGTGTTTTATTTTAATTGCACACTTAAGGATTTCAATGGTTGCGTTAAGAGTTTTTCCTTCTAGCAGTTACCTGTAGCTTTCGAGTTCAATCCTGTAGCTATATGTATATGTATATGTGTCTATACATATATGTATACTAATGATAATTATTCCTAATACTTAATAAAATGCAATCTTCACAGGGGCTTCGATGCACATAACACGCATGTTAAGAGTCTGGAGCGGAAAATAGTCACTGGGATAGTTTACTTTTTTTTTTCTTTACTAAATTGCATGTAGATTTTAATTCGTGGATGATATATATATATATATATATATATATATATATATATATAGTGCGTGTTTTCAAGTAACGAGAAGGAGCAGTGTGTTATTTTGGAATAAATTTAAGGCGGTAAAGGACAAATATATGAAAAGAAAACAAACACACACACACACACAGGTGTTTTGGCCTGACTGTATGGTGCTACCTTTTTTTTTTATTGGTAAAGCGGGAGCGCATAACCGAAGGTAAAGAAAATCGGTAGAGGGGAATGACGTATCACCTCTTTTACTTCCCCTATTCACTGTATACATTTTTCACTAATCTATCACTTAGGCGAAGACTAGCCAATTTAAGAACCCCCCATCACGTGCACGAGTTTGTTCTCGAGTGTTATCTAATAGCTAGTTAATGAACAGGATGTTTGTAACGCACCGCAACTATCATGTAACATTTCTTTTCTTCCCGTTTTAGTATTATTATTTCAGAAAGGGTTTTGCTTTCCCTTTCTTTCTCCTCTTGAAAAAAATTGCAGCGTGGCATCAGGCGCAGCTACACCCCGCAAAGATATTCGGAAGAAAGCCTCTCTCCCTAGTCGGACGGTGAGGCCGAGGGGGCACGCGGTGCAGGTTGGAGAGGGACGGAACGCCCCTAACCCTGTAGGTGGGAGCAAGAATAATGGTCGATCCCACAAACTGTAGAACCCATGGGGTCTAAGAGGCCGGATGTATTAGGAGAGGGGTGGAGAGACTGCACATGCATATACAAAAGGAAAAGGAGTAGTCCGAGTGATGGGTTGTAAGGGTTTTTTTTTCCAATTTTCTCCTGGCGACTGTGTTAACCCCGGGTCCTTTACGACGCTCCTAGCGGGTTGCGCAAATATGGGCGCTGCTGAGTTGATGGGTACTGAGCAGCGCTGACGGCTAGCATCCAGAATCCATTCGGGATTTTCGTCCTCAAAGCGCGAGAGGAATGGGAGTGTTGGCGTTCCGTCTTGAACCAGCTATGGACGCGGTATTTGATACAACTTAAAAGGGTATGATTTTGGACTCGCATATTTCAAAACACACATGGTAGATTCAAAATCAATATCGCCATTTCGGTTTCTCAAGGTCCAAGATAGATTTTTTGCGATGGCTATTACCCTTCTAATTGGCGATTGTTTGCCTCTTTTTTTTTTTTTTAAATGAACCCACATAACGCTTCCATTTTCCTCCTTTTTGGTAGAAGGGCGTACCTCTTTTATTTTCAAAGAAACAGGGTTTCAGGTGCCATAAAAGTAAAGGGTGAAAATAGTAATACGAAGTAGCTTAAAGGTTTGTTAAGAAGAAGTATAACAAAAACGGGTACATACCTAACCACATATAGAAAATACACTGTATTCATTTACTTGTATTTTGACAGTAGACTTTTTTGATTTAATCAGCTGCGTAGACCGATTGCAAGAGAAGGCAGGTCATTTGATTCTCTCAAAGAAGCCATTTTATTTATTTCTTCTGTGTTGTCGTTCACGATATCCCTCGTCTAGTACATCGAATGAGGCGCAAAGGTGGTCGTTGCGTGGTGAGTTCCACCAAGGAGCTGATTGTTTTAGATGCAGAGACTTCTAGCCCTTTGCTTCATGAGGAGGTGTCCGTGAATGACGAGATGATTCCTTCCGTGGTGTCCTCTTCGTCTTCGTTATCGTCGTCCTCCTCGTCATCGCGGTCCCTTTCTTCCAAGCGAGCGTCCGGAAAAGGGAAGGCTACACCGTCGGTACCGCCGTCGTCGTTGGATATTTTTTCGCGCTTTCAGAGCCACAGCTACGATTTCGAGGCGAAATGGCTTCTCTTGGAGGACGACCTCCCGCTGGATGCCGGAAAGCCATCGATCAGCGGGGAACTCTTAGACAAGTTGAAGTTGAATCAGCGCAAGATAGATATCACCCGGAATGTCCGGGCGGAGGAGTTAAATAAGAAGGAAAGCGTGGTGTCGTTAGCGAGTGGAGAAGAGCATCTCAGCGATGGCGAGTACCTCCCGGAAACGCACGCGGTTTCACAAGAGCGCCAGCAACGTGGCGGCGGCGGCGGCGGCGCCAAGGAGCCTTCTGGGAAGGTTCATCTCCCCAGTAATGAGTTCAACTCCACACAGGACGATCCCGTGAACGTGGAGAGCGGGATTCAGGGTGATTATTTAGACTTTTCGACATCCTCGACGCGGAAGGGCGCGGGAGGGATCGGGACGGTGGCCGGGCTCACGATAGACCAGATTCAGGCGTCGGTGTTGATTTACCCACCGGGGGATAGCCATCCGAATCATCCTCGTAGGGATACGAATGTGAATGCGAATAATTCGGTTCCTCACGACGGCCACGGGGCTTCGCGCGGGTTTGCCGATCGCGGCGTCGAGAATGCCGCGGGGCAGGACTCGAGCGGTGCGCGGCCGCCATCGCCGCCTTCGCGTTTGATGGTCCCGATCTGGAGCGTATCACGAATGGAGAAGGAAGGCGGCTACTGCGCCGAGAGCCCGCTCGTCGCGCTCCATCAGGAGATAACGGACCTGGTCGATTATTTACGCCCGACCCAGGCCGAGGTTTCGATTCGCCGGTTTATCGAGATGGAGATCTCCAAAATCGCGCGGCGGCTGTGGCCGAACTCGGAGCCCATTGTTTACGGCAGCCTCTACACACAACTCATGCTTCCTCTTTCGGATGTGGATATTACGATCACGAATGTCCCAATTTCCCCGGAGGAGGCGTTGAAGATGCTCGCGCAGGAGATCAGCCAGGCCGGGCTGTGCGATGCGGCCTACCCGCAGCTCATCTTAAAGACCAAAGTCCCTCTGGTGAAGTTCCAGCACAGGGGGTCGCTGGTGGATGTCGATATCAGCATCAACGCCGGGGATGGGAAGAGCAATTCGGACATCGTGTACGCCCTGCTCGAGCGCTTCCCGGAGGCGCGGCCGTTGATTATCGTGATCAAGTACTTTCTCCAGCAGCGGGACATGGCGGAGCCCTACCGCGGCGGCCTCGGCTCCTACGCGACGACGCTGCTGGTGATCGCTTTCCTGCAATCGCACCCGATCTACACCGTGCGGCCGGCCGAGCGCGCCGTGAGCGGCCTCGGCCGCCTCCTCGTCGACTTCTTCCGCTTCTACGGGGTGTACTGGGACTACCACGGCTGCGGGGTCTCCGTGGAGCCCGGCCGGCTCTTCTTCCCGCGCGCCGGGGAGGCCGCCAGGGCGGGGGCCTCGCCGACCTCGCCCGCCGTCGGCCCCCCGCAGGTCTGGGTCGAGGACCCCGGCAACCCGTCCAACAACGCCGTGAGCTCGCTTCGGCTTTTCCACGTCGTCGCCTCGCTCTTCACCCACGCGTACGCGGCGCTGACGGGGGAGCTCGCGGGGCCCTCGGCGCGCTCGCCCGCGGCCCCCGCCCTCGCCGCGCGGCCGACCCTCCTCTCGCGAGTCCTGCACGTCGACGGGGCCGGGGCCGCGCGGCGGG
>MJCC01000021.1:81978-100552 GCA_001766655.1 Phytomonas francai
CGGCGGCGATGCGCGAGGCCCGCGCGTACCGCCGCGCCGAGGACGCCGCGATGCTCGGCGGGGAAAGGCCCCCCCTCGGCGGGGGAAGGCCCCCGTTGCCCACCCGCGCCGAGCACCGCGGCCTCGCGAGGCTGCTCGCCGCCGCCAGGCTCCGCGCCGGTGAGGAAAGGGAGGAGGGCCGGCCCGAGAAGCGCGGCCGCGGCGAGGATGGCGGGGGGGGGCCGCGCGAGCCCCGCGCGATCAGGGGGGGCCCCCGGGGCTACGCGGAGGGGCGGCTCACGCTGGGAGGGCACCACCACGGGAGGGTTCTGAATCGGTTCTCTCCTTCCCCCCTCCCAACAACAAAAACAAATACTGAGGGAAGGGGCGAAAGCGACGAAGGAGGTGGATGAGAGGGCGGTTCAGGAATAAACCCCCCAATAAGCTAACCAATAACCTCAAAGAGGAGCTACATATCTATATTTAACAGGAAACATTGCCATCGATCTTGGGAAGGCTCGTCGTCGGTTTAATGCTTCAAAGGATGTGTAAGAAATAAGGACTGCGCAGGATAAATGTAAAATTTAATCATCAATGGAATTATCATTTAAAAAGGTGAGGATGCGTGTACAAGGTGGGTGCGGGCATGCGACGTCGAAAGCGACACAACCGAATATGCTTTTGCATTTTAATATATCGATATCTATCTAACATCTTTCTTTTCTTGACTCGTATGAATTCCCGTATCTCATTCATTGACTTTTGAGGATATTTTTCCTCATTGCTATTACTATTATTTCACAAAGGAGCACACCCACTACTAGTTGGTATCTATATATATATATATACATATACAAATATATAAATATAAATATAAATATATATATATATATAAGGGGAGTTATCCCTTCTTAACCTCTTTGATGCATTCTGGGAGTGCTTCTAGCAGGGCCAACGCGGCTGGGGCTAAGGACCCTTCCACCCCCGTGGACTCACCCGACGTCGTCCTCACTGCGGACCAGCAGGAGGAGATCCGCGAGGCCTTCGACCTCTTCGACACCGACGCGAGCGGGACCATCGACGCAAAGGAGCTCAAAATCGCCATGCGCGCCCTTGGCTTCGAGCCGCGGAAGGAGGAGCTCCAGCAGTTCCTTTCCGATTTCAGCCTGCACGCGAATCGCCCCTCCCTATCCGGGCGGCCCGCCGAGGATGGGGAGGAGCTCAACCTAGAGGTCATCACCTACCCACAGTTTGTGCATATTATGTCGAAGAAGATGACAGAGCGGGACCCACGGGAGGAGATGATCAAGGCCTTTCGCATGTTCGACGACGACGAGACCGGCAAAATCACGTTTAAGAACCTTAAGCGGGTCGCGATGGAGCTCGGGGAGAACATGACCGACGCGGAGCTCCAGGAGATGATCGACGAGGCCGACCGTAATGGCGACGGCGAGGTCGACGAGGATGAGTTCCTCCGGCTAATGAAGAAGACCTCGCTCTATTAGCGAAAAGAAAAGGAAATAAGCAAAGCGCAAATAAATACGCATAAAGAGTCGGGAGTAAAAAGAGAACTTTGCGGGGATAACAATGGTTGAGTTTTTAATTTTGCTATGTATATATTAGACAGGCACTCCATCGCCCATGCGTCCAAGAGCAAAAACAGGAGGAAAGGGTCATTCACTCATTAGATATGAGAATGGAATATGGATAGCAATCATAACAGCAGCATCATTTTTAAAATAGATTTCTTTCTCATCTTTCTATTCTTGTCGTTTGAACCCCCCCCCCTACCCCTACTAGTAGAGCAGGAAAAGGGTACGATTAAATAATTCGAATTCATTTTTTAAACACCCACAACACTAATTACAAGACCAGTAATTTTTTTCCCCCTCAGATCCAGGCCTAGCAAACAACCCCAAAGGGCCGTGCCGTGGATCGTTTTCTCTCCTATTCGACAGCGTGCGAGCTGTGCCACCCTCCACCGATTCCTCCCCCACTTCCCTGCGCAGGGCCCCCCATCCCCGCCTTCGCCGCGTGTGACAATCCTGCGAAAGAAGAACCCGATAGGGAGCAGAGGAGACGGGAAATACAGGAAAGGTAGGGTAGGGTAGGGTAGGGTAAGAAACGAACAGGAAAGGGGAGCAGGAGGGGATGCGCTGCAACAAGGGGCTGGGCGGGGCCCCCGCGGCCGCGCTTTCGGCCGAGCAGCTCACGGGGCTCTTGGACGGCGTCCTGCACGCCACGACGAACGACGGGCGGCGGGAGGCCGAGGCCGCGGTGGTGGGCGCGCTCGCGGCGCCCGGGAACCTCGCGAACCTCGCCTGCCTCCTCTGCGGGGAGGGCGGCCCGGACGGGACGTCGGGCCCCTCGGCGGGGGTTCGCCAGCTCGCGGCGGTGCTTCTGCGGAAAAGGGTCTTCTCGCTCTGGGGGTCCCTTGACGGGCCCGCGCGGGCGGGGCTGCGGGCGCGCTTGCTCCACCGGCTCGGCGAGGAGCCCGTGCGGGTCGTGCGGCTCGCTCTCGCCCACCTCATCAGCCGGCTCGCGCGCGCGGACGACGGCGAGGGCGATGGCTGGGTGGAGCTCCCGCACGCGATCGCCGCCGCTGCCGCCGACGCCGCGCGGCCGGAGATGCGTGAGCTTGCGATGGTGCTCGTGGAAAGCCTCGCGGAGTTCTTTTCGGAGCCGGAGGGGCCCGCCGAGAGCCTTGCGGGCGCCGTCCTGCGCGGCCTCGACGACGTCGAGGTCGGCGTCCTGCGCGCGGCGGTGCGGGCTGCTGGGGCGCTGCTGCCTTCGCTCGCGGGGGACCGCGGCGGGCTCACGCAGGAGCTTCTCAGGCGGGCGCTCGGGCTCCTCCACGTGCACGCGCGGGATCCTGCGCGGGACTCGCTCTGCCGCGCCCTCCTCGAGCTCCTCAGCGGCCTCGCAGGGCAGCTTTCGCCGCGGAAAAACGCGGGGCCGCTTGTCGAGCTCAGCCGTGGGCTTCTCGCCGGGATGGCGGACCCGTCGGCGACGGCCTGCGTGCGCGAGGGCTGTGGGCTCGCCCTCGAGGAGCTCGCCGCACGGCGGCCGAAGTTTATCGTCTCCCAGAACCTCCTTCAGCCCCTTGTCGACGCGTGTGTTCGGATGATGGCCGAGGACGCCACAATTGCGCTGCCGGAGAACAATCTCGACGAAAGCAACACTAACGAGGATGACCATGAGCAGCCCAACAACAACAGCGACGACGACGACGACGGGGACGATGACGAGTTGGAGAAGCCCCGCTCCCCATGCATGGTGGGCGGCTATTTGCTCAGCAGTTTGGCTGGTAAAATACCGTCGAAACCTTTCACCGCTGCGCTTCTTCCCTTTATCTCCGCGATTTCCGATTCTACTACTACTACTACTACTACTACTAATACTAATAAGAACCTGAATGCTCGACAGACGCATCCGTTCGAGCGAAAGGCTTGCGCGTTGGCGATGGCGGCGTTGGCGGAGGGGAGTCCGGCTTTTCTCCGCCGGCGGGTCGGCACCGTGCTGGACCTCACCTGCCGATTTCTCGCCGACGAGGACGCCACCCCGCGCGAGGCCGCCGCCTTTTCCCTCCGATACTTCGCGGAGCACCTTCAGCCCGAGATTTTAACCCATCACTCGCTCTTAATTCCCATTTTGCAGGATCTGCTCGCGACGGAGAGCGGGGACCTGGTGCGTCGTCGTCTCGCCGAGGCCTTGGACAGCCTCTGTGAGAACCTGGCCGAGGAACTCGAGCCCTACGTCGGGGGGCTCATGCCGGTGATTGTTGGGGCTCTTCTCCAGAACAACCATCCGAATGGCGGAGGGGTCTCTTTGGAAACGCAAAAGGCGCTTTGTGGGGTGATTTCCTCCATCGCGGCGACGCGGTGCCCAGCATTCTTGCCCTTTGCAGGGTCGCTTTTGGAGCTTTTCCAGCAACCCCTCGCGCAGACGGCGCCGGAGACCCTCGCACTGAGGGCCCAGGCCACGGAAACGGCAGGCATCGTCGGCGCCGCGATGGGGAGGGCGGCCTTTGCGCCTTACGTTGAGCTCTTTATACCGCGGATTCGAGAGAACCTCTCGTTGGGCAGCGCTGTCCTGCGCGAGCATAGCTTTGGGTTTCTGAGCAACCTCTGCGAGATCCTCCGGGACGATTTTCTGCCCTACCTCGACGACGCCCTCGCGGCGGCTCTGCACACGATCGAGGAGGACACCGCGACCTACACCAATCGCCATCCCCTGGCGAAGGCGGCGGTGCCGTTGGTGCTCGAGGACGATTTCGCGAGCGGTGCGAGCCCCGCGAAGCCGAAGCCTGACCCTGCCCATCCTTTTCCAGGCCCCGAGGACGACGAGGACGAGGACGACACCGCGGAGGAGATCCACATGCGGGTGCGCACCGCCGACGTCGAGGAGAAGTCCTCCGCGCTCTACAGCATCGGCGTCTTCGCGGAGGTTCTGAGGGGTGCGTTTGGTTTACCGCGCGTCGAGCGCTGCTGGGAGGCGATCTCGTCGCTGGAGGGGCATTTCTACCCGAATATTCGCAGCAATGCGATGATTGCCTGTGCGAAGCTGCTGAAGGCGGCGCACGGCGGGGCCGAGGTGGTGCCCTCGCAGACCGAGGATACCCTCTCCCAGCCGACGCGGGATCTGCTCGACGACTTTGTCCACCACACCGTCCTGCGGACGATGCACGAGGAGACCGACAAGGACGTCTTCATCGCCGCGTGCGAGGCGATGGAGGGGATTTTGAAGTTTTTCGGCCCGCAGTGCTTTCCTTTTGGGCCGGACGCACTCGTGCGGGAGTGCGTGGAGGCGCTCCGTCAGCGGAAGGCCTGCCTGCTCAACAACGACGACGTCGATTCGGTGGATAGCGAGGGCGACGGCGACGGCGACGGCGACGACGGCGAGGACCCGCTTTTTCGCGATGTGGACCTCTCGCCCGCGGGGGCGTCGTCCTGGCGGGAGGTGATCGCCCCAACCGACGTCCTCCGCGGCGTTCGGCTGCCCGAGGACCACAGCGAGGCGCTCGACGCGATCGTCGACGTCCTGGAGGCCCTCGCGCGGGCCTACGGGGCGGCCTTTTCGCCCTACGCGGCCTACCTCCTCCCGCTCTTGGCGCTCTACGCGAACCCGCGGACGCGGCCGGCGGAGGACCTCGTGATGGCGTCCGGCACCTTCGCGGTGCTCCTCCTCGCCCTCGGGCCCGCGGCCGCCGGGGTGTACTTCGAGGCCGCCCTCGGCCTCGCCTTCGACGTCCTCCGGGGCTCCGACGACTCGGCCGCGCGGGGGAATAGCTGCTATCTCCTCCGCGTCCTCCTCGAGAGCTGCCCGGGCCGTTTTCTCGAGCCGTCCGCGTCGGCGGTGGTGGGGGAGACCTTAAAAGTGCTGTGGGAGGTGGTCTCCGGCGGCGCCGTCGAGGAGATCCCGCAGGCGGTCGACAACGCCGTGAGCGCGGCCTGCAGCCTCGTGCGCGTGGTCCCCGAGGGCGTCGTCGGGCGCGCGGAGGTCGTCCCGCACCTCCTCCCGTGCATTCCGATGCGCCTCGAGAGGGCCGAGAACGCGAACGCGCTCTCGACGCTGGCGTTTTTGCTTTCCGACGACGAGGCCGAGGCGACGGCGCGGGCGGCGTGGCTGCCGGGGCTCGTCGGCTGCCTCGCGCGGGTCCTCGCCGCCCGCGGCGTCGAGGCGGGCGAGAAGGCGGCGCTCCTCGAGGGGGGGGTGCGGCGCTTTATCGCGCGCCAACCGCAGGCGTGGCGGCAGGCGTGCGCGATGGCGGGGCTGAATGGGGAGCAGCAAGAGGCCCTCCGGAGCGCCGGCGTTCTTTAGGGGTCGACAAGAGATGGGGGGTATATCTATCTATCTATCGATCTCTCTCTCTCTCTCTCTCTCTATATATATATATATATATATATACGGCATTGTTGGTTATTCTATGATGCACGTTTTGTGTGTATGCTTTTACGGAACGGGTGGATGGAGGGGATCGACCTCCCTATTTCTACAGCGTTAAGCACGCTCGGCGGTGATTTTATTTGCATAAAAAAATCATAAATATTAAGTATCTAAAAAACTAAATTGTTAAGAGGGGTGTTGCAATTACTATTTCCAGTGGATCACGTGACTCAAACCCAAATGCATAAAGGCGATATAGAGGCGGAAAGTGAGGAAATTAGAGAGAAAAATGAGAGAAACTGCTATTTACCACACATTCCACGGTCCTGTACTTCTTCCCCAATACACTGCTTTTCGTTGCTTTTAGAATGACTATTAATTTTGACATGGTTAGATGAGCTGAATCTCGTATTTTAGGTCGATATATATCTTTATCATTCAGAAAGTGATCTTATATATATAGGTCCTAATACAAAACCATTACATTTTGTCATCTTCACAAACCCTTACATTTTATCAAAGTAACTGCTCAGAGGTCTGTCATTGAAGGGTGTTCACGAAAGTTTAGGAACGGTAATTCTTTGCATTGTTAGCAACAACCTCCATAATTATTCAAATTAGAATGTTTTTTTTCTTTTGTTTAAAGGGGGGTGCCTAGCTGCAGCGGATGAAGAAGGAAGACGAGAGATCGCTTTACCCATTTCCTGAGAGTAAGACTCGCTATGGTATCACTGCACAAGATGTGAGTTTGACAACATAAGCATAATACGATAGGATAGGATCGATAGCGTGAACGCAGGGTAACTTCTTTGTGAACATTTTCATAACGTTTTCAGTAAAAAACGGACTTTCTCTTGATCTTCTCTTTTTCATACCTGCGGAATGCGATATGATGCGCTTTTACCACGGAATACAAAAAGGCATGTTGGGAAGTGCTTTCGAGGGGTTCTATTGTGTGTGTGTGTGTGTGTGTGTGTGTGTGTGTGCGCACAGTAAGCTTAATCATATTGCAAATGTTTTCTGATTTTATCGCTTTGTACTTCAAATGCTAATGAAAACCACTAGTCTAGATGCAAGCTGTATTCATCGTAATAACAGCATCCATTTACTAAAAAAAAAAAAGGAAACTATGGGGCTCCCTTTTAGGAATTTATTAATTGTCTTCAAAGACGTAAGTCAATACTCCCATGGTTCATTCTATCCGATGTTTTACTTTTTGTTATTTATTTTATTTTCACCAAATGAATGATTTACAATTTAAGGGATTACTATTTATATATATATATATATATATATATATATATATACATATCTGCAATAGTTCTTTTTTCTTTGATTCTCCCTATTTTCCTGCCCACAGGAGGAGATAAGATCAATTTCACCGCAACCTTGTACATTTCAAATTTTTTTTATATAAGCGGTTTGCTTTTTTTACGTTTTATCTTACTTTGTTTAGAATCCCTGTGGTTGTGAGGAATTATATTGTACAAGTTACTACTGATACCGGGGTCAAAGAGCAAAAAGGGAAGCGCACACGGGTAGAAAAATAGGTTCCTTTTTATTGGACAATTTATTTATTCAAATCTTTGAAGTGGATAACCTATTCTAGTTCTTCATTGTAAAGGTGGAAGGAGCTTTCCCCCTTTCTAAGACTACGCACACTTATTACCTTCTCTAACCAGGGAGCATAAAACTAAGAAAATCAGATAGTGTGCATCGAAAGAGCAAATCCAAGCCTTGCAGCTATTTACCACCAGATTGGCTTCCCGTTTATATGCAACCAATTAATGATCTGGCACTGCCAACAAGCCTTCCGAATGAAGTTGAATTGCTACCCGACAAGGATGACCTGCTTGCCGATGGAGGAAGCAGGAAAAAAAATCTCGACAATGAAAACCCTGCTAGACTGTCCGAAACGATGAAAAGAGGTAGAGGGAACTTTGGAAACGGTAAAGAAGAGAAAGAAAATGGCGGCACTTTTCGTCTTTCCGAGGAGTTCGCAAACTTGATGGTGGACCATACCAATACCTCAACGGCAACCATCTTTCTGGTGCCATCGTCGTTTTCGTTTGAAGCACCCATCGACGATGGCACCGACGGCAATTCCAATTCGTTCTCGCTTTCGCCCTCGGCCGAGGGTTCTCGCTGCTTTCTCTCCGCGGGGAATCTCCCGCCGCGGAATCCGGTGGCGAGTCTGTTGAAGATGCACGCCGAGTACGCGCAGCTCGACCTTGTCGACCGCGAGAGTCGCCTGCTCGCGGCCCTGCTGAGCCCGTCCCCGCGGCCGCCGTCCACATCCCCGGCGCCGGCCGGGGGGGGCGGGCCGTTGGCGTCTCTTCCCCAGCCCTTCATTATGGACCTCGCGCTCTGCGATTTGAACGCGCTCCGGCGCTCGTTTAGCGTGCACACACGGCTGTGGTCGTCCGCGGAGGTCCTCGCGACGTTTCGCCGCCACGTCCGGCGGTCGATCCTCGCGGAGGCGGAGGCCGAGGAGTTAAAGTCGACCCGCCACGACGACGACGGCGCGATGAATGAGGCCGACGACGGCGGGGGGGGCGAGGGCGCCCTCTCGAGACTCTCCGCGAACCCACGCGGGATGCCCTCCGCACGGCAGCGCCGGGAGGTGGACAGGTTCGCCGTCGACGAGGCCCGCGAGAGCGCGCAGCGCCCGTACAAGACCCTCGGGAAGTTCGACAAGAAGCGGCGAAAACTCCACGCGAATGAGCTACTGCGGAACTCGGCGTTCTTGAACGAGTCCGATGACGTTCCGACCGGTATCCCCGCGCATCACTTGCAGCGGGCGCGGGTGGAGCTTGTGCGGGAGTACGAGGCCCGCGTGCACGCCGAACTACAGGATATCCAAGCGCGGCGTTTTAATGATTGGTTTTTATGCCAACCACAGGAGATTCAAGAGTCATTTTACGCCGACAGGGCGGCCAACAAGAACGATATCACGAACAGGGCAGCGAATTCGACAGCACAGTTAAACAACAGCACCCTCGCGGAGATTTTGCGGGCTTCGACGTCGATTTCGTCGCATTTTCTGGAGAGCACCACGCGCGGAAAAGAGGATCCCCGCAGGGGAGGGGGAAACGTCAGCAACAGCTCACACCCCTTGTACTCGGTGCGGAATTCCGTTTCCTATATGAATGAATTCGGGTCATCGCGCACGACGCCGATGGCGAATGCCTTTCCCTCAGCCAATGCGCACCAGCGGAGGGCTGCCCAAAACCTGGAGCTGGATCTCGATTATGATATGCTGGAGCGCATTCCGCCGCCGCGTTTCACGAACTCCTCTCCGCTGAATCTGAACAGCAAAGACGCGGAGGGCGGCGCGCGTCGGTGGGGCATGAACTCCGGTAGGCACCCCACCACTGGAGGAGGGGGACATACCGATTCGGCCGACGAAAATTTGCTCAAAACGCTCGCGCCGTGGGAGCTCGACATCAGTGATGATTTGCCGACGTTATGGGGCTCGGTGAAGGCGGCCCGGCGGCCGAGCGAGGCGGCGGCGGGGGATCCGAAGGCCGGGGCGCCCGACGCTGCCGTCCCCGGGGCGGGGGGGGAGGCGCCCGGGGCCGACCCCCCCCCCTCCCCCTCCGCGCGCGGATGCGCGGGCCCGGAGGCGGCGGCGGCGGCGGCGGCGAGCGCGCTGGTGATCCCCTTCCCAATTTTCGTCTACGTGATCAGCCGCCTGCTGTTCTCGATTCAGTACGCGGCGTACTTCCCGGCCGGGCTCTTCGCGCCCGTCCTGGTCTCGCCCTACTACTTCCCGGACGCCGCGCAGTGCGGGGCGAGGTACTACCGGCGCTACGTCCCGGCCGGCCGCGCGCGGAGCCTGCGCCCCCCCCCCCTCGCGCCCTTCCGCGCCCTCTTCGAGCTCCTCGCGCCCGCGTGCTGCTGCGTCTGCGGGCCCGCCTCGGCGCCCGTCCCGGCCTTCCTGCCAGCGTCAACCGCCGCGCATGCGTCTGCGTCTGTGCCAGCGTCGGGCGGCCTGCGCCCGGGCGGCGGCTTCTGGCTCGCGCTCTTCCCGCGGCAGGAGGCGGCGCGGCTGGCGGCGCACGGCGTCGGGCCCGAGGCCCGCGACCAGCGCCGGCGCTACCGCGCCTTTCTTCAGCGCGCCGGGCGGGACGCGCGGGTGGCCGCGGCGGCCGCCGCCCTCCTCCACCGCTGCCGGATCGCCGCCTTCGAGTGGTTCGAGCGGATGGACACGGAGCAGCGCGGCGGGGTGCGCTGGGGCGAGTTCGTCGACGCCCTCATCGAGCGCGCCGACGTCGAGCACTACCGGACCCAGGCCGAGGACGTCGTCAAGCGCGTCCGCGCGACGGCGCGAAAGGCCACCGCGTTCATCTTCGACCGCTACCTCGTCGAGCCGCTGCCGAGGCCGCTGCAGTACCTCGGGTACGTCGGGGCCGCGCTCGAGGTGCGGTATAGCGGAAGCCTGATGCTGATCCAGGGCCCGGCGGACTACGCGGTGTGCGATGGGGTCCTGCAGGGCAGCCTCCGCTTCCGCGTCCTCGCGCGCCCGCTCGAGATCGCGCAGGCGGAGGCGGTGGGGGCCGGCGGGAGGGTTGCCGGTACCACCGCCCCCCTCCTCCCCCCCTCAACCACCTTTTCGTCCTCTTCGCGCGCGCATATGGGCCAAAGAGGGGATAGGGGAAAGTACGAGAGTGAGCGTTATTGCGCACAGGGGGCGCCGAACACCGCCGATCTCGCGCTCCGTCCGTGGCGGCAAAATGAAAAAACGCACGGGCGCTTCATTCATTACGAGGACGGCAGACGCATTCACACGAAGGATACCCAGCGTATCATCGATTGGTATCGCGGCGGAAAGGCGCAGAATGAGGGCGGTCATCTGCCCTCTATCCGTCGCCGGACTGGCACCGCCGCGTTGGCTTCCCATAATCCGATTCGAAACAACCAAACGACCCGTGAAGAGCGAAGAGGGGGTGATGTGCAAAACAGCAATCATACATTGATGGATGCCGTTGCCGTTTCTGGTATTTTGCAACCACTACTTTCTCGCCCGGTGCTCGTTACTTTGCATGCGGATCTTTGCCTGCGGGTGTATGGTATGCAGCACACCCTCTGCGAGATCCCGGAGGCCGCGCTCCTGCATTCGTTTGTAAGCATGACGAGCATGGAATGGGCAGGGGCTGCGATTCTTTTGAACCACGCTACTGCTTCGGATTTTAGTCCTAATGGTAGTAGTAGTAGTAGTAGTGGTGGTGGTGGTATCAACGGAGCTGGTAACGGCAATGGCGGGGGTGTTTCTTCGTCATCTGGTGCTGCTTCTGGCAAATCACTTCCGTTCGGAGAGGCGCCATCCTCAGGGAGTCCGTCCTTTCACTATGATATTCCGAGCTTTTCGGATTACCTCCTCGTAGGATTTCGTGATGGGGAGGTTGCGGTAGTTCATTTAAAACGTGTTCTGCAGTCGATTCCGTCTTTTTTGCTTGGTATTGGTAACGGGGTGGGAGGAGGGAGCTACGCGATCACTAGCGATGGCGTCGAGCTTGCACGGAGTACGTTAATTAGCAAAGTCTCCACCTTTAAAGTCGGCCACCATAAGTTGCATCGTAGCGTCGTTACTTGCATCCGTTGCTTGCGTGGCAGCAGTTACTGCGCCACGGCCTCCTTGGACGGCATCGTTGCCCTTTCCAAGATGTTCTTACCAACTTCCTCGTCCTCCTCCACGAACGCGGAGGCAGAGGGGCGTTCGCAATCCTCAACCCTCCACCCCACGCGAAAAGGACCGTTCCTTCAGCTTCAGCAGCTCCGAAGGATCCCGCTTTGCACGTCGGGAATTCGCCAGTTGGCGACGATGGATGGGTCCCTTTTCATCGTTGCCCTTTCGCGAACAAATCGTATTATCGTCTGCAATGTAGCGGATCGCGAAAGCCATATGGACCTCTTCGATCCGCTCGCCTCTCACTACAGCAGGATCGTATCGGTAGTGGTGGTGAGCGCGCTTGATCAGATCATCACGGCCGATGCAAGCGGGTTTATCAAGGTCTGGAGTATCGGCCACGGGATTCCGATCTTTTCCTTTTACGCGTTGAGTAAATCGCCAGAGGAGTCCCAAGCGTTGCGCGGGTCCGCGGAAAAAGATTTCGACGAAGGGGATAACGATGGGGATTTCGGGGACGGCGGGCAATCCGGCCACTGCCTTCTCGCCGATTCTGCGGAATGCGGGAAAGCCTCGTTTCGGAAGCAAAAGCGCTCCAATCTCGACCAATCTTCCGCCTTGCGTGAAGGTGGAAATCAGGCTGCGAGGGGTTACGCCAATCCCTCCATGCATCTATGTCCGCTGCAGTCCTTGGCTTACGACTACGTCTCGAGACGGTTTATCGCGACGGGAAGGCATAACGCAGTGATTGGCAGCTTTATCAGCGGCGCGGGCGAGGAAAGGGCACATTCTAATCGCGTTCATTTCGTGGCGATGTGCAATTCTCACACGAAGGGGGGCCACATTTTGCTTTCCGTAAGCGATTCCGACGTTAGACTTTGGTCGACAAGGAGCGGACGGCTTCTTCTCGGAATCGATGCGAATAGCCCCGATTACACCTTGCTCGACTCCGAGCGGCTGAGCAGTATCGCGCGCAGCATGCCATACGCGGGCGAGGAAGGGGGTGATAGTGAGATGATGATGGAGACAGGGTGGTTGAAGAGGCAGATCGCTTCGCATCTGGGAGGTCACCCTGTCAAGAGGCAGCCGCACGCAGGGGATCGGCCGAACACGGCGGGGGCCGCCAATACGACCCCTGCCGGCGGTGGGAGGCGGGTGGGGACAGGCGTCCCATCTTCCGCGGCCGGTATTTTACCCTGGGTGAGCATGGACAGCAACAAGCTTCCGCCGCGCCGATTATCCTGCATTATCGACTCGGTTTTGCAGAATAAATCGCTTCGTTATCGTGGTCGTTACCTGTCTTCTTCGGCGAAGGTGCATGGCAGGCAGGTGGGGGGGGCGTCGGCTTTGGAGGCCACCTCATCGATCCGAAGAGGATTCACAGCTTCTTCGGCTGGTGGTGGCGGCGGCGGCGGCGGGGGGTTCGAGGTTCCCGCGACTCTTTTGCCGTCAAACAACACCTTTGATGGGTCCCATCAGGGCGAGAACGATGGGCATCGAAAGCTGCAAAAAAACGACATCGCTTGCGCATGTTGGGGAGGGCAGGGCCATTTCGTGCTCTACGCGCTCTTCTCCGGCGATATTCGCATGCACCGGAGTGACTCCGGCAGGCTTATGAAGACATTCATCGTGACTCCGCCCTCGCTGGAGGATATTTTCGCCGCTGTTTTGGGCAATTTCGACCTCCTCGTCGAGGACCTGCATCCGCATCCGCAGGCCCACTCCTACAGCTCCCTGACGACGATGAACAACAAGGCGAAGACGCCCGCGGCGTACCACCGGCGGCTGGCGTCCGGGCTGCCCGCGCGGGTGGAGTTCCCGGAGGCGGCGGGGGGGGGAGCCGGAGGGCGGGCCGTTTTCGAGCGCCCCCGGCGGCTCCTTTTTGCGGCCGGCGGTGCCGGCGCTGGACAGCTTGATGCTCTCTCTAAGTCATTCCCACAGCACCGCCGGGACGCCGGTCGGCGGCGGCGCCTTCGTCGCCCCGGCCGCGCCGCCGTCGCCGTTTCCGTTCGCGTCGTCGCTCGCGGGGGCCTCGCGGCGGCCCTCGCCCCACGCGCAGTGGCGCGCGGCGCACGTCACGCGGCGGGTGGCCGTGGTGACCAAACTCATCCAGTCGATGATGGCCCCGGCGGAGGCGGGGGCCTCGTGGGCCGCGCAGGCCCTCCCCGACGGCCGCGATCGCGGCGACCTCGGCCCCGCCGCGCACGCCGGGCTCCCGGCGAAGCGCAGCACCCACCACCTCGAGCCCGTCGGCCTCCTCTGCCTCGAGAAAACGCAGGAGATGGTCGTCGTCTACGCCGACGGCGTCCTCCGGTTTTTTTCGCTCGTCGGGAACCACCTCTGCGCGCACCGCGTGCTGATTCCGCGCTACCTCGTGGAGAAGTACGTCGTGTACGCCTCCACCACCTTCGCGCACCCCGCGCACGACGGGTTGACCCTCGCGCCTTCCACTTTTCGCGGGCGCTGGGTCTCTGACGCCACGGTTAACAGCAATTCGACAAATACTAATACCAATACTAATAATGCTCCCACTACCAACACCAACAACAACCCCCACACGGAGATGAGCAAGCCCATTCTACTGCATAAAGGCGGGGCAAAGGAGGGGGCCGCGGAGACGTCCGGGGCGACGCGGGGGGTGCCCGAACTGGACCCGACCACGCTTATGGGGGCCGCCGGGAAGGCAGCGGGGGGGTTCACGGACGAGGACATCCACGCACTGCCGCGACTGATGGAGGTCGATGTCGTGAGCCTCGTCGCCGTGAGCACCGCGCTCCAACTCATCTGCGTGGTCCACGTGCGGGGGACGGTCACGGTGCTCGATGTCAGCGCGGGCGGCGGGGTTCGCCGCAATAGCTTTGAGGATTGGCGGAAGTTTTTCACCACCGGCGGCTCCACCACGACGTTCGAATCCGACTCCACCCACCTGCACAGCTTCACCACCGAGGAGGAGATCACGGCGGCGTCTTTTTTGGGCGCCTACCCCTGCCTCGTCCTCGCGGATCGCCGCGGGGAGGTGCATTTCTACCTCCTCCACGGCGCGATTTTGCTGGAGTGGTTCGAGGGCGTCGCTCAGGTCGTTCAGACTGAGCAGATCCAACAGCAGTCGCAGTATGGATTACGGCCCTCCGACATGAGCTCGCGGGAGTTCGCCTCCTCCGGCGCCTGGAATGCGAATGCCCATAGTGGTCCTTTTAGCACCGTCCCCTTAGTGCCGCCCGCGGCAGGGACCTTCGGCACGAACGCGAGCTCCTGCCTGCGTGTTTGGAGCACCTCGCTCTTGGCCTTTGACATGCTCGATAGGGAGGGGGTGAGGAGGACCCCCTCCCCCCTTCGCTATCCTACTACTACTACTACTACTACTACTACCACCACTCCTAACAATAGCTATCCGGCCAATCAAACAGCTAGTACTAGTAATGCAAGCAGCGCCCACGGGAGGAAAGGAGGGCAGGCGGAGTCCACGGAGGAGGGGCGCGGCGGGCAGGGGGCCGTGGCCTCGTCGGGGGCCACGATCGCGGTGCTAGGGGCCCCGACCTGCCTCCACTTCGACCCCCTCCACGCCACCCTCTACGTCGGGACGAAGTTCGGCTACGTCTGCTCTTTCCTGATTCGGCGCTTTCTGCGGGCAATGGGGCTGGTGCCGGTCCGCCAGATCCAGACCCCGACGGCCCTCTCCGCCTTCCAGCGGAGGGCGGGCTTGACGGACACGCAGGCGCGCAGGCGCTCCCCGGACGAGGACGTCGAGGCCTCTTTCGAGCGCGTCCTCGCGGTCGTCTTCGGTGTGCGGGAGGAGCAGATCCGGCAGAGCATGCTCATACCGCGGTCGACGGAGGCCCCGCTCGGAAATCACCCCCGCTATGGAGGCAGGACGGGCGAGGAGGCGTCGCGACCGCCATCGGAAAGGAATCCGTCCTCCTCACGCACCTCCTTGACCACCCCGGAGCCCCCGTTCACTCCAAAGACCAGGAGGATGATCGTCGAGAAGGATCTGATCTGGCCTCGGTCGTTTCTCTGGCTTTATCACCATCACCCGAACCTCTTTACGCGGGCCAATAACCCCCTGCAGGAGGAGCTTCCCTCCATTTTCACCTCCCGCTGTGGTACCGCCGGCGGGTTTTCCGATCAGGGCAGGGGCGGCAGCAACCGTTTAGGCAATTTTCAAAGTCTCGACCCGCCGGAGCTGCCGTGTACCGCATTTGATGGACCTTTGGAGGGAGGGGAAGGGGGTGTGGAGGGGATGAAATCGGGATGGGAGTGTCTGCTCTCGCCAGAGGAGTCCTTTCCGCGCACGCGCCTGACGAGCAGCAGTACTAATAGCGGAAGCATCAGCTTTTCCATGTCCGGCGGGCGCCCCGCCGCGGGCAATCCTCGACGAAAGAACGTTCGAATTGGCGGAGAAGAGGACGAAGGCTCACCCGCGAGCCCTTTTCTCCGCGTGTATGACTATTCCCCGGACGTTTTGAGCCTTTCTACGGGGAAAGGCAGATTTGTGGATTCGTTGGATCACCGCATACCGCTAGGCCCACTCTGTCTGTCGGAGCTTTCCCTTCTGGAGATGATTTTAGCCACCGCCATCGTGTTGGACACCACAGGCCCCCTCGCCGACGAGCGAAACCTCTTCCAGAATAATGGAAACACCAATGATAGTGGTACCCCGAACAAAAAATCTGCGGGAAATAAAGCTTTCGAGGCGGGGCCTCGCTTGTACCCGATTAAGGTCATTTCGGAGTTCCTGGACGATCGCGTGGCCCGCTCGGGGATGCACGTGGTGGGTGATATTGGGGGGGAGGGCTTTGGAGAGCTCAACGCCGCGTCGTCGCCGCATCCGCTCCTGTACCCCCCTGCCCACCGTGCGAGTGCGGAGCAAAACCCCTTCAGCGATTCGTTCTCGCGAGGTTCGACACTGCTGCAGCCGCGGGCCTCCATTTTCTCGTCGAAAGTGGATCTACTGAGCCCCGTGCCCGGGGCCGTCGACCCGTCCTCGGAGCCCACGCTCTGCCCGGAGGAGAGCGACGAGGTCCGCGAGCTCCGCCTGCGCATCCACCACCTTCTTTACGAGCTCCGACGCCACCCCCGGCGCGGCGGGCTCTCGTCGGAGGTTTGCCTTCGCGCGCCGCGGCTGTGCGGGATTTGGGTGGAGCCCCTCTTCCGTCGGCACGTCCTCTTCTCGAGCGCGAACTCGCCGCTGGTGCTGCTCACCTCGAGCGCGCTTCTCCTGCAGGCGCGGCGCGAGCACGCGCGGCGGCAGCAGCCCCGCCCGGCCCCGCGCGAGGACGCCGATCGCGCGGCCGAGGCCACGCCCTCGCTGCGGTGGGATGCGATGATGGCGGGCGAGATGCCGGCCTTCATCCAGGACGCCCTCCTCCGCCCGGCGTACTTTTTAAAGCAGATGAAGCACCTCTCGCATACCGACTTCTCGGTGACCTCGATCACGACGCAGCGAAAGGGCTACGTGTTGATCGGCACCGTCGAGGGCTCGCTCTCGCTTTGGACGGCGTACGCGGGGGCGAGGGTGGAGCATTTCTACCCCACCGTCACGGCCTCCCTCTCCGGCTCGATTATTCGCATCGGGGAGTTTTTAATTCGGCGTTTTGAGAAGCTGTACGAGACGACGTTCAGCGTGCGCGCACAGCATGGCGCGACCTCACCTCCTTCGATGCCCGCCGCCGCCGCCGCCGCTGTGAGTGAGGAGGAGGGGGTCCGCCCTGCCGAGCAGGGGCTTCCGGCGGCCCACTTTCCCTCTTGCCAACGGAACGGAGCGGGGGGCCTTGCGAAGGAGGACGGGGAGGGGGCCCCGCCGAGCATCTCGCGTGCCTCCTCGATCGGTTCGCCTTCCGTGTGCGACGTCTCCACTGTAGAGGAGGGTCGCCAAAAACGATTCTACGCGGGCGCCGGGGGAGGGGGAGGGGGAGGAGGTCTTTTGAGGCCTTCGCACGATCCTTTGCATCTTTCCGGGGTGGTAGAGGGTTCGTCTGGGTTCCCGACTTTCACAGAGAGCGAAGCCGAACTTAGGCTTTCTAGAACCAATCGAAGCGATATTTCGAGGGGGTTGTCAAGTAAACAGAGCGCTCGACGGCTAAAAGTACCGACCGTTGGCTTGCCCGGTGGGAAGGCAAACCTCGATGATATCCAGGACTACCTTACCTTTACGCAGGAGATCCAGCGTGAGGTAAGTCCACTGGATACCCTCAAAGATTCCCTAATCGAATCTTCAAAACTCCCGAAGGGAGCGAGCTTCGATGCCAGCTATCTGTTTCTCGAGGATTTATGCTTTTTGTCCTTTGGTGCCGAAGGCTTCTGCGGGGTCGAGTTCTTTACGCCGTCAACCTACCGCCTTGCGGTGGATCTCGCGGTTCTGCGGATGATCCACAACGTCTGCGGTGGGGAGCAGTGCGCGGCGGAGGTCGCCTCTCTCGGCAGCACCCCCCCTCCCGACAATACCAAACCGAGTTCTACTATGGCTACGCCGAAAATGAATCCCTCTTCCGGGGTGGCTGCCTCTTCGTCTTCTCCATTTCCGTTAATATCAGGGGGAAACCACGGGGGAGCGGGATTCCTTCACGCGATCGAGGGAAAGAAAAGCACACTGGTGAAACTTTTCACTATGACAGCCTTCCCCACGCAGGAGGGCGAGTCGCGGTCGCCCCTGATCCACAGCCTCGTTCGAGGTTTAATCGACCTTGTCGAGGGCCATTGGAAAGGGGATTCTGACGGGACCTATGAGCGTGGGGGAGTGGGGAGCGACAGCCTGTCGCGGCATCATTCGCAGCATTATCAGCATCATCCGAGAAGGCGCTCGTTACGGAGCTCCCCGCGGCCCTTCACGGAGGCCGACGCGCGTATTATCCAGGCCTCCCTCTTCGACTTCCTCGGGAACGAGCAGCTCGGCGAGGACGACTACACCTTCTTCTGCTACCGCCTGAACCGCGCGCTGGTCTGGGAGGAGGACGCGCGGATGGCCTTGGTCGAGGCCGGCGTGCCGCTGTGTTGGCAGGCGCCGTCCTTCCCGCCGGCCTCCCTGACGCGGCCGGCGGTGCGCGCGGGGCGGGGCCACCCGCGGGCCGCCGGTCCCCCCCG
>MJCC01000021.1:117238-144366 GCA_001766655.1 Phytomonas francai
AACGGCCGTTTTTGGGTTCTCTATCTTCAGGGGCCGTGTGTTCATTGCTGTTTTGTGTTTTCACTTTTATTCTTTCTAAAATTATATATTGTTTCTTTTGTGTATATTTTATACTTTTATTCATTTCATTATAAAATAATTTAATTTGTTCCTCTTTTAACCACCTTTTGGTATGCGCTGCTTTAAGCATTTTTCAAATTTCCTATGTTTTATTATTTTATTAACCATTAGTTGTATTTTATTATTTCATTTTTTTCCTTTTTCTGTATTTAAGGGTGGCTTTTCGTATAATTTTTTTTTTCGCGCATTATGAAAATGTTCCATCTTCATATATTAGTCTCTATGAATCTTATAAAATATATTTTATTATTTTTTAAACATTTTTTTCCCTTTTTTTATGTACACCTTGAGTTCCATTTTGTCTTTGCGTTTCGGAACTGGCGGTCAGGCTCTCGAAACCCCCCCNGCCCCTCCCCCGGCGGTCCGTGTGTCTATGCCCGCGGTTTTTTTTAGATATGGTTTAATATCTGTGGGTGATGTATTTATATATAATAAATTAATCGTTCAACTTTTTCCAGAGCCGCATGTTTTATGGCGTCGGGATATTTGTTGTCTTTCTGGGGTGGGGTGGGGTGGGGTGTGCGACTTCTTTCTGTTTGTAGGGTGATGTGGTGATTGCCATGGTTTTCTTTTAAACATATTCAAGCCTTTTGTGTTAACTGAATTAATGTAGGTTCGTTTTTTTTTATCTGTTTTAAGCATGATTTAAATTTTGCCTGTAATTTTTTTTTTCAATAGCGAAACAGTGCTAGTAGGACTAATATGAATAAAGTATCACGGAAACGTCGCTAACAGGTTAATATGTATCCACAGGGATTGGGAAAACAATTGATGCTTGCAGTAAAACTTTTTCGGTGCTGGTAACAACCGTGATTTTCCATCCAGTCTTTTGTAAAGGCTTCAAGAAATTCATATGAAATATTTTTATGAGTACGTAAAATATATTACAAAATTTTCCATCAATTTTTACACTTATAGAGGGTATTTTAAAATATGTATATTTCTAACTTTATCCCTTTCTCAAATATGAAGCTCTTTCTCAATTTACTTTACTCAAATATGAAATCAAAGGATTTTCTTCTTCTTCCTTCCTTTATATATATATATATATATATATATATTAATACTTTTTGTAGCGTTTCTAAACACATAATAAATTATAATGATTTATACTAACTGCAACAACGATCGTAAAAATTTGATCAATACAGGCTCCCTATTTTTTGTTGACGGTATTCAGAGAACCTTATCAGCTGAGGATATAGAAAAGCATTTTTCTAAATTTGGTAATATTGACTATTTTTTACACTGCCGTGATAAGGAAGGTAGATCATTTGGGTATGGTTGGTTACATTTTCACGTACCTGTACAAAATTTGGGGGTGGAGCATGTTGTGCAAAATATTACTCTAAGGGTTCAAAAAACTGCGGGTCCCAAAGAGACAGATATCCTGCTAGATAAAATAAAAAAATATAAGGATATTTCCAACAACATACAACCTATTTCTAGACCAAAGCGGCCATTAACACCTTGCTCTTCAGGATCACTCTCTAGTAGCAGAGTTTACTGTAGGCGTCGCCGTGAAACCTCATTCAAGAAAAGTATTTCGGAGAGCTCTGATACCCATGAATTTAGAGAAAATAATGCTAAAGTAGAATCCCTGACATATCCTGGTATTCAGGTTACATCATCCCCTGCTATATCTGGTACTAGCGTTTACGTGTGCATTCCTATAGCTCTTTGTCCGAGAGCCTTTATTGCTGACTCACGAGTATTTTGCGCTAGTATGGATGCCAGTTCTCCGGGGTTATTGACTGCTTTAAATTTTCAAACTAAGCCTTTAGAGGTAAATATCACAGGCTCGTCTGCTTTTCCGAATTACTATTCATACTATGGTAAAGAGACGAATTCAACTTATTACGTAGATGAAACACCCATTGGTGTAGAACCTCCGATATATGCAGGGGTATACGCGGGCATGCAGTCCAAAAATCCGCCACCACCTGGACCACCGCCAATCAGAGGTGGTATTTCACAATCGGGTTTTTTGTAATTTTTTTTGGCCTTTATAAATATAGCGCCTTATTTTCTGTAATGAGCTTTAAATTAAAGTAATCAATAATAAAAAACGGAATAATCAAATGAAAACTGATCGACTATTGTCTTCCTTTTCTTTTCTTTTGACTAAGAACCTGAAAGCCTCTTTTTTTCCCCCTTGAGTTCGTGAAAAATTAATAACACCTATTTTAGTTAAATAATTATATATAAAAAAATCTAGAATTTTATTTTTGTTGAAATCCAAATATAAAATATTTCAATTCAATTTTTTTGAATAGGGTTTTTAATAAATAGGAATAATTTATCGAGGGGAAAATTTCTATCACAAGGAAATATATTTCACTTTACAGGTATATACGTATTTTATTTATTATCATGGAGATGCTTTCTAATTCTATTCTAAAGGCAATTGCTTCGCGTATCGACACACACTACCCCCTTACCCACACAAAGGAGTTAGATTATGGAACGTCTGGTATTCGGACAAAAAGTGCCGTTTTAGCACCCGTTTCTGCACGTCTCATATTTATTGCAGTGCTTCGTGCCTGGTCATGTGGATTAAATTCAACTACCGAGATTGTAAAGCAACGTGGAAGTGGCATTGGTTTTATTATCACTGCTTCACATAATCCATCAGTGGATAATGGCTTCAAAATTATCGATTCTGACGGTGGGATGCTGGAGTCCACGTGGGAGACATGGTGCAAAAAAGCGGTTAATGCAAAAACCGGGGATGATTTGATAAATGTAATTAAAAAATGTGTGAGTGAGGAGAATATTGTTTTTCCTTCCAACATTCCGAGCTCTTACGGATACATCCTGTTTGGTCGAGATACACGGGGATCAGGATTATGTATTCTTGATGCAGCAAAAGATATGCTTGATAACTTTTTAAAGGTTTCCTATACAGATCACGGCATTGTAACAACACCAGAGTTACATTATACTGTTTTGAAGCTCAATATTGAGCTTCGGAAGAAAATATTGGAAAAGATTGATCTTATTTCATACCACCGGAGTATTGTAAATGCCTTTGATCGCCTCATGAGTCTGAACTTAAATGGTGAGCCTATAAATCGACGCAGCCTCGTTATTGATACTTCCAATGGAGTGGGCTACCATGGCATGAAGCGCATTATTTCTTTTTCTGAGAGTCTTGGAGAACACGACGTTCTAAAAAAATATTTCAATGTTGTTTTGCTGAACACAAACGTCGAGCATTTTGAAAAATTAAACTATCGTTGTGGTGCCGAATATGTCCACAAAAAAAATCAACCATCTGACGAGATGAATCAATGGGCTCTTGTGAACCACAAAGAAAATAATTGTGCTCATTATTACGCTTTGGACGGGGATGCGGATCGCTTAATTGCACTCAACTACAATTCTGAATCAAACGAGAGAGATAAGCGGTGGCACATTATTGATGGAGATTACATCTCTGTTCTCTATGCTTTGCTTTTGCACAAATGGCTGGGCAGTGACGTTATCGAGTTGTTAGATGTTGGCATTGTTCTAACAGGATACTCCAACGGTGCAGCAACTAGGTTCATTGAAGAAAAACTCAAGATAAAGACCTACGTAACGGCCACGGGTGTAAAGAATTTACATCCTGTAGCACATAAGCTTGATATTGGGATATATTTTGAAACAAATGGACACGGTAGTGTGTTATTCTCTGAGGGCCTTAAGAAGAAGTTGGCGGGAAAAATATCAACTGAAAAGAGTGAATTCATTCATCTTATACTTGATACTGTTCCATTGCTGCTTTCTCAAGTGTGTGGAGATTCGATTGCAGATATGCTGATGTGCGAAGTTGCTTTGAATGCGCTGCAGTTATCTCCCCTTGAGTGGATTCAACTGTACGATGCTAGGCCGTTCATTCAATCTACAATCTCTATACAGGATCCCTCTGTTATCACTACGACGGAGAAGCAAACTCGCACAGTCACCCCCAAAGGTCTTCAAGAGGAAATTGACGACATCATTATTTCTATAGAAAAGGAATTTCCTAGCAAGGATGGTGAGCAAGGTGTGACACGTGCTTTTGTGCGTCCTAGCGGAACGGAGCCGATTGTTCGGATTTATGCGGAGGCAAACAGCAAAAACGCCTGTGAAGCATTAGAGGAAAGGGTAAGGGCAGCTGTTATTAAATTCTGCTCCTGAATGTATCGTTATACATAAATTGATTAGGTAATAAAAAAAGGTTTCTATATCTGTGCAATTTTTTTTTTCAAAACAAAATGATCCTACTTTCGAATTATATCTATTTTATAGCTTGGTTCGAGAAAAACACCCAAAAAGAAATAGCTAAGAATTTTTCACTGCTTATATTGTCTATATTTCTGATTCTTTGATGCTACTGTGATTGTCCATAAAGCTAAATCCTTTTTCGTTTAAATCAAATTAGCATATTTTTTAACAGTCTTTTTATCAAGATCTTATTATTAAAATCACCGATCACGACTTTGTGTACAAATTGAAGGACTTACAGAAGTTTAAAAAAAATGTTTGAAATCAATCCAAGTATCAATTGATGTACTTAGGCTTCATGTCGTAGTGCATCAGCACTAGCTTTCATCAAGAAACTAGCTCACTGTGCTGGGCAACATTCCTTGATTCATAGTTTCGAGAACTAATATGGTGACGGTTCCATAGATCCTTCCAAAACTAAGGCAACATCCTCTTGGGCGAACGTTTTTTTTGTTGTATAGTTTTTCCTTTTGTTAGGAGGACTTTTTTTTATACCAATATCTAATATGTGCAGTCCTACCATTTTCCTCGTTCCAAATCACACCCCCAAAAGATGCCAGCAGCTATAATGTTTCCACATGCATGTTCATCACATGAAGTTTTACATGACATTTGTATTTCCTTTTCTTTGACGCATCTATCAGAGCTTTCTGCCGACACAGTGGTGTGATTTTCATGACTGTACAACATGCACTTGGGATGCTGATACTTTATTCGAAAAGAGTAATAGTTCCTCTGAACCAACCAGACAATGTGCTCTTCTGTGAAGTTACAAAGGCTGCAGTGTACTCCACGCTCTGTTTTCCTGCATAACAACAGTCATTATGTGTTCTAAAAATAATCAGGTTCCATGATTTAATTCTATTACACCGATGGGTGATGCAAGAAACTATGCCTGTCGTCCTTTTCACTCTTTCCAAAGTCCGAGCTGCTGCTGTATTTGGAAGAGCGCATCGTTAGGAAAAGGGTTTGTCTTTTTTTAAAATATCATTCCTGTTGGGTGGATTTAACGGAAATCATATAACTTTTTATGCATGTATCTGTACCACATAAAATGGAAACAGGAGGGAGAGGCATGCAAGAAGCAATTTTTGGACATGCAAAAGGAAAAAAGATCGTATTGTTAGATGCAACTGATAGGCTAATCTAATCCTATTTTTAACCTATACACACTTTATCGTTACAATTATTTTTCTACAAAGAGTTTAAACTGAGAGATTATTATTTAATTTTACAAAATTTCTTTATTGCTATGAACTTACGGTGAAGGGTTTTTAGATTTATTGCTAAATAGCTACTATTTTGATTCTTTTTTTTTCTGTTTTCCATCCTTGACTCTTTTTCTCGGGCAAGTTTATTGAGGGTGCCATTTACGTCGGTATGGACGAACCTGATCTGGCTAGTCAGAAGCACAGAGATATTTAGAACCGTCTCGTCAGCATCCCCAATCCTTTTCTTAATATCTATTTATTTTCATCTATAAGACTCACATGCTGTCTCTCTGTCTAAGCGGATACACCTTTTTCCCCCCATTCATTTTTCTTGAGGTTTCAAAAGGCTATTTTCATTGCAGTGTTTAACCATATCTATTGTTATAACCCAACGGGGTACTTTTTGTTCTTTGCTCTTGTCCTTTGCGTTTTTTTCGCAAACCTCTAGTGCTTCTCTTCCAGCATTGCTAGACCCTTCACCGCTTTAGAACGAGTCGCTGTTGTTTTAACGCGACTGCATCGAGAGCGAGAGCGGATTCTGTCCCAAAGCTAGGGCGCGTTCTCCGGCTGCGACGCGCGTCCCTGGCGCCCTTGCCATGCCCCGACCCATTGTGCGCTTGGCGAAGGAGCTGAAGGAGGCGCAGACGAACCCGGACCCGGACATCCACCTCGCGCTCTACGACCCCCAGCCCTCCGCCGCCGCGGGCGCGCACGAGGGCCTCTTTGCCTGGGAGGCCGTCCTGCAGGGGCCGCTCGGGACGCCGTTCGCCGGGGGCGCCTACCGCCTTCTCCTGCGCGTGCCGCGGGCCTACCCGATGGTGCCGCCCACCGCGCACTTCCGCACGCCCGTCTTCCACCCAAACGTGTCCTTCGCGGACGGCGCCGTCTGCCTCGACATCCTCAAGACGCGCTGGTCGCCGGCCTGGACGCTGAACGCGGTCTGCCGCGCGATCGTGAACCTGCTCGCGGAGCCCGACGCGGACAGCCCGTTCAACTGCGACGCCGGCAACCTCCTCCGCGCCGGCGACGTGGAGGGCTACGCGAGCCTCGTGCGCCTGTACGCGATTACGGAGGCTGGCGCGCCGCCCTTCGACGACGACCCTTAGCGGGACCGGGGCGTTGTAAAGGAAGGAAAAAGAGGGGGGGGTACAAGGAAGCCGCAATAGCCAAAAGAGGGGGGGGGTCTCCACAAAACGAAAGAGAAGGCAGGTGAATCCTTCGAATTACCATCACCAGCCACCGCAAGGGTTGAGAATGTTCTTTTCTTCGGAAAGTGATAATTTTCATTTTTCTAAAAAAGTACAGTCAAAAAAAAATAATGCACATAAAACCAATCCACAATATTAATAAAAAAGACTGAATCTGTTCATTTTTCCCCCATTAATCGGTATTCTAATGCAAAACTATGCATACTACTTCATCTCTATTTTTGTGGGAAAGTTTTCATTTTGAGCATGTGCATACCAAGGCCGAATCTAGCGCTCTTTTTACGGATGCTTATTCATATTGTCGTGTGTACAACCTCGTGTGTGATGATATAGGGTTCATTACGATATAAAATCCCCCACCTTTCCCCCACCCACATGTTTCTGATTGTTCAATGTCTCTTATACCGCACTCTTCACCCTTGGTTTAGCTAAACTTGAATCGTCTTTCCGAACGCACAATAGTCTTTGCACCTCAGCACACATCTAATAATATAATAGCGTAGTGTCTGAACAAGGCCCCTATTTTTGCTAGTTACACTTTTCCTTATTCGCACCTTCTTCAAGCTCGTAAAACCCTCAGCAACCCTCATTGCTACGTGTCCGAGGGAGCAGTAAAAGGATAAGAAAACCCGAGTACCGCCATCATACTTCAAAGTAAACCATGTCCTCAGAATACGACTATACCTTCAAGGTGATGCTTATCGGGGATAGTGGAGTAGGGAAGTCCAGTCTACTGTCCCGTTTCGTCTATAACAGCTATACCGAGACCTACATTCCCACTATCGGCATTGAATTCAAAACCCTGGACTTGATTCTCGACGAGAAGAAGGTGAAGCTGCAGATTCGGGATATCACTGGGCAGGAGCGTTTCCAAGCGACATTTAACATCTACTACCGCGGTGCACATGGCATCATTATCGTGTACGACACCACGAATATGGAGAGCTTCAACAACGTCCGGACGTGGCTGAGTGGGATTGATCAGTACGCGAGTGAGAACGTGAACAAGCTGCTGGTAGGGAATAAGTGTGATTTGGTGGCGAAGCGGGTGGTGGACACACAGATGGCGGAGGAGTTCGCCAAGAGCGTTGGCATCCCGTTTCTGGAGACGAGTGCGAAGAACTCGAAGAATGTAGAGGAGGCTTTTGTGAGGATGGCGACGGATATCAAAAACCGATTACCGACAAGTGAAGCATCTTATGCGGATTCTAGGCAGCAGAACCGCCCCGATATGCGCAAAGTCACTCGGAAGGGTAAATGCTCGTGTTGTTGCTAACTTACAATCCTCGGCACGGATATTGAAAGGTTTAAAACTGTGATGAGAGAGGGTCATCGAGGGAAATACTTTTTTCTTTTTCTTTTAAGTGCATTGCCGACGGATAATGCTTTCTTTTACTCGCTAAAAGGATGTATTTAAGAATGTGAATATTGGATTCTCTTAAAAGGGAGTATTACATTTTAGTTTTACTGATTTCTTGTTGTTGCATTTTACCGGAATATTAATTATGCTGTTAGTTAAAAAATGGTTTTATTGCCTTGAGGACACTTTCGTACTTGAGGAAATGTAATTCAATTTGACCCACTTTTTATTTATTAATTTATTTCATTTGGAATAAATCAGGCGTTTTTGTGACGCTTTCCTTCTCTACCTCCTTCGGTGGTCATCCTGAGGACTCTAAAGTAAGAGAAGGATTGTCACATTTCGGTAGAGGGAGTTTGTTGATAAATTGCTTCTGCAATATTAGTTCTTAGGAAAGACATTATTTTTTTTTGTGTCAATGACAAACTATTCTGGTTTTAGAGCTGGTTGTTGGATAACTTTGAGTGGTGACATTTTCTGTGATTTTTATATACATTTTATGTATCGTCCTACACTGCAATTAGAGAAAGGGATGTGTTGCGTGCACAATTATGTATAGGACTTATACTTAAGACACACGAAAATAGCACACAAATGTGTTGCTGTAGCTAAGTTTGGTATTACACGAAGATAATGAAAAAGTCCCTTAGATGCAAACATAAATACGCATATACTTTTTCTGATGAAAGCATGACGAGATAAGGGGGGGGGGGAATTGATATGAAACAACTAAAGCGATTTTGAACTATGCTATTATTATAAGCATAGGGTTTATATACGAACGTGAGGATGATAACTAAAATGCGTTATGAAAATGGGCCAATAATGATAAATGGGGAGTTAGTTAAAGAGGAGAAAATAAGGTTTAGTACTTCACTTGATCCTCCTGTCCTGTGTTATCTTTCCTTCCTATTGTATGCTGGGATTTCATTATTTTGGAAATGTTTTATTATTATTATTATTATTTATTACCCCATTCTATTTTTATATGGGGCAATGCAATGCACATTAAATTACTGGGAAAAAAAGCTTTATGGTGTGAAGAATAATTATTGCCTAGTAAAAAAAGGGCGTTAAATCTTTCCCACTTTTCATTGGTATGATCCGGAGTGAGTAATCATATTCCACATGTTCATTTTTTAAAAGTTTCTTTTCCCCCTGTCTATTTTTTTCTCATATTTTCCATTATACAAATTATTCCATAACACATACATCATATTATTACAGAGGTGTATTGATTCATTTCAGTTTGGAAAGGATCGCACACTTTTTTTTTGTTTACACATTCATTTGTTTGCATAGAGGCCAAACAAAAACAACACTCATAAGCACCGTAAAACTTAGCGGATAGGTAGATATACGTTTTCATATATTTATATCACATCGTAGTTTGTCAGTTTTTTTAATCTTTCTTCGAATTTGTTAATTCAGGCCGACTAATATATACTTATAAAAATACGGAATAAAAAAGAATTAGTTGTTATTAGGGAAAATTTTATTAAGGATTGAAAACAATAAATAAAATTCTTTTTTTTTTCACTATCCCTTTTAGTAGAAAATTAGGATTATAAATAAAACAAAATAAACAGTGAAAGGAATAAGACCCCAAGACATTATATAAGTCTAACACGGACGCCACATATACGTGTGCATCCAGCATATTCTTAATTTATAGAGCGAAGCCGTGGCAAATCCAAAGCTCGTTTTTTTTTGTAAAAGTTTTTATTTATTTGCTGCGCTATATTAGTGATCTCATTTCTCAATTTTCTTCTTCTTGCATCCTACTTTTATTTTTATTAGTTCGTATTTATTCCATTTTTACCCCTTTGTTGTATTATTCATTAACTTTTGATCGGGGGAAAAAATCAAATTGACAGTAAAAGAAGGTATCAATTTAAACAGATATTAAGGAGAGAAAAGGCCCCTGTAATCAAACATTAAGAAGTAACTAGTAGTATAACCTTAAACTGAAAACAAAGGAAGGTACTTGTGTTATTTTTTTTGCCAATTGGAAAGATATCTTTCATCCACCATTGCTTCTCCTATAACTACAGCATTCCAAGCCTTTTCTATTTTTGTTTATTTATTTCTGAATACACACCAACGATTGGTCTTCTTTATTGAAAGAACCGTAACTCAAAATTATTTTTCCGCAATAAAATAAGTAGTAAACAATTATATATATTCGTGTAGGTATATATATATATATATATATATATATATATATAATATACGTTGTTGGGGTTAAGGGAAACTAGCATAAGTGAATTGAAGCCCTTTTTTCCCGAATATTAATTGATAGTTTTCTTTTATTCGACTTTCGTCTTGTCTTAAGGGAAAGGTTAATTTTTGTGCGTTACCGTAATAAAAGGTTGCGTAAGACTAACTATCGGACCTACTGTTATATAGATAAATATATTTAATTTGTCTTTCTTCCCTTTTCCCCTTTTTCTGTACCTCGTCCACGCAGGTCGGCAAACACGTTTACCACCGTTGAGTTTTATTCTCTTAATATTTTGTGGCATAACTTCATTATTTTCCTGAGTGAAGTTCGATTTTTATTTTTGTCCTATTACCTTTTTTCCATCATTTAATTCCCTTGTAGGCATATTTGGACTAAATATCACTATTGTTTGGTCTTTGGCCTTAAGGAATTTTTACTCAGAAACACAAGGATAAAGTGAATCATTTATTGATATTTCTATTTCATCCTTGATCCCAGCTTTCTTCTTCTGAGTGTGTGGGCAAAAGAAGTAGCAATATCCAAAAGTGGAGGTTATCAAAGCCACAGTGTGAGGTAAATATTGTTTTCCTGAGTTTCGCTTTTTTTTTATAACCTGAAAAAGTCAGAAACTGCAGTAAAGACAGCCTCAGTTTCATCTTTTATTCATTACGCAGATAGCAAGACTTCGAGTAAGTTAAAAGAAAGGGAAGGACCTAATTTTCATATTACATTTTATAATAAATCTTCTCTTGCTATTTATTTCAGAAAGTTCAGAAATAAAACCCTTCTTTCCAGAAATTCAACTAAATATTTTTATTTATTAATAATTCTCTAGACTACACACATTCATTAGCTTAAACCCATATAATATAACCCAATATAAATACATATTCTTGAATTCTTTGTCAAGCTATTATTATTCTTTTGCTTATTTTTGAATCTGTGTGAATTCGCGTCATTCAAAATTTTTGAGATCAAATAAACCATCTGTAAAGTGTATAGGGCTTTCTTTTTATAAGTATTTAAGTTTTTCCCACTGAAAATAATCATAATAAAAAATCGCTAATTCTTGTTCTGCTCTTTAGGCATCTTTCCGCTTTTATTTTCCTCGTTTCTTTTTGCTTCTTGCGAGTGGTCTTTATTCCACCCCCTGAGCTATCCTCCTAAGTGTTTGATCTTCGCTTGTTATCGTTGGTTTTCTATATCTATTTCTAGGTTACTGAGAGAAACGCACTTTACTTCGCATTTGTTTTTGTCTTTGATTAAATCTGTTACTTAATTTTGTGCTGATCGCTGCAGAGAGAGAGGCGTTTCTTTAACTAAAATAATTTCTAGTTTCTCTGATTTATTTTTGAAGAGAAGCATTGTACGTAAGCATATCTAAAAGTTCTAAACAAGAACTTAAAACACGTCTTTCCTTTTCTGTATAGGGTAACGGTATTCACGTTATACTCGAAGGATTCAGTAAGTTGTATTCATAAAAACTTGTCAGTAATAATATATAACTTTTTTTCTCACTGAGGGATTCGTTTTTTTTTCCGGCCACCGAGAGAAGAATTCAGTTGTAAGATAAAAATATAGGGCAGCAGCCCATATCTAATCAAGCATAGCATTTTTACAGGTTATACAGTTTCATCGCGCATTGAGCACACATCCTTGCATTTTATTTTATCTCCTTTTTGGACGACTATTAAAAACTTTTCTACTTGTGTGATTATACAAATATATATATATATATATATTTGAATTGTGTGGTTTTCTCTCATACGCTATTCAGTATTCAAAAGGGTATATTGGAAGCATATTTTATATCATTTGAACAGTTATTAAGAGTAGGAAACGAAATATTATTCCTATTTAAGCTTCCTGTGTGCCTTTTTTTGCAAACATTTTTTTTCTTTTTCTTTGGTGAGAGATCGCACGATCAAGTTTCTCTTACACAAGAGGACAAAAGCTCGGTTTGGTTTCAAGCAGCCAGGGGCTTTCTTTTGAATAATGTATACGATACACCCGTACGCCCAAGAACAGCAACTGAGCCCACAATTCGAGCTTGGCGGTAAAAATAAGGGGTACTCCACTGAAATGACGTATGGACTATCCGCTGACCCCGCCGCCAGCTACATCCACCCCATTAGCCACGCAAACACGGTGGGGGACTCGGACGCGAATACCTTGCAGAACAACCCAGTGAGCCTGGAGGACGACATCTTTTTCGAGATATCCGATCGCGTGAATAACAACATGTACGATCTGGACGAGGACGAGGACGAGGACCGCGGGTCCCGCCGGGCCGGTACAGGGGTCTCCAGGGCGGGCGAAGGGTCCGATGCGCTGGGCGTCGACGAGGGGAGGCGTGGGCCGAGGGGCTTCGCCCCGGAGCTCCTTACCAGCGTCCTGGAGGGCAGCTTCGAAGGGCGGACCAACGGGGCCCTGGAGCATGGACTGTCCGTGAAGCTCCCCACCCCCTCCCAGGCCTCGCAGCGCTCGAGCGGGGGTCTTGGCGGGCTCACGCACGTCGGCGCGCCCGCCGAGGCGTCGAACCTCTCCACCCCGGGCCCCCTTGGCGTCACCCCGCCCCCGTCCGAGCTCGGGCGGACGACGCCGGACCGGCTGGGCTCCCAGCCCCGGCAGCCCCCCGGCGTGGAGCCCACCGCGGTGGGGCTCGCCGCCCCCCAACAACAGCATCTTCCACAGCCGCAGGCCACCATGGAGCCCGGCGCGGCGCACCGGACCCCCCCGCCGAAGTACACCTCCGCGAGCGGCGCCGGCGTCTACGGCGGGCGGGGCCTCACGGCGGCCGGCCTCGGCTCCCTCCCGCCGGCCCCCTTTTCGGGCGGCCGGCGCTTCCAGGTGGGGCTGCCGATCGGGGCCGGGCGCGGGGGGGTTCCGCACGCCGTCCAAGGCATCGACGCGCAGGGCCGGCCCGTGCAGCTCGTCTACGTCCTCCCGCAGGCCTCCCCGCAGTGGGCCGCCTACGCCGCCCTCCAAGAACAGCAACAGCAGACCGCCACGGCCGCCGCCGGGGGGGGTTTTCATGTCGTGGAGGTCACCATGCCCATGTCGGACGGCTCGACGATGATGCAGTCGGTGCGCGTGCCCGCCGCCTACGCAGCGACCCCGCAGGGCATCCAGCAGTACATCAACTACCTCTTCCAACAGCAGCAGCAGCAGTTTGCGATGATTAACGGCCAGCCGTACCGCCTTGCGAATGCCGCGGCCCCGACGGCGGAGCGCGCGACGGGGTCCGGCGTCTACGCGTCGATGCCGCCGCCGGGCACGTTGGTCCCCCTCCCGCAGCCCTACCTCGTGCCGCAGCCGCAGCAGCAGGCCTTTGTCTTCTACAACGGCGGCGGCCAGCCACAGCTGTACCCCTAGGCTTGAAGGGGGGGGGGGGGGGGGGGGGGGGGGGAGGGATGGTGACGGGGTTCAGCCGGTTTCCTGGTGTGACACGACGACAATAGGGGAGGAGAGGAGAGGAGAGGAAGGGGGACGCTGTGTCATGCCTATCTTCATAAGGGAGGGGGTTTAGAGTGTTAGCGTCCTTCCTCCCCAAAGTTCGGATCATGCTATGCCTCTTTTCAGGGTGTCGGTGTATCATGGATTGATTCGATAACGGTCAGGATGGGTGGGTTCTTGTTTATGACGCACTTGGATAATGTCGTCTGTTTTACATTTATTGGATACCATGGTTACGGTGGGTCTACGTACTGATTTTTTTGTCTTCCATCGAGAAGAATAGAGGGTTCTTTATAAATGAAAAGCAAACCAGGGAAGGTGCCCAGTCTCCTTTGGACAACAAAAGTGTTCTATGTAGCGATCTCGTCATTTATCTACTACACTGCGAGGGTTTCGGTAGGATGTGGGTGTTAATAAAAAACAAAGCAATGCCAAGCGGACAAATATGTTTACAACCTATAATTCGACACACATAGAATTGGAGGAGATAAGTGTTGCGCTCTAACGTTGGAAATCAATTTTCAGGAGATTTGTAGGTGGATAGCCTTCTCATTCAGGCTTTTTTCCCTCTCGTTTCGTTTCGATTCTTACTTCTTAGTGCTACTACTTCCTTGTGCCTCCCCTCCCCCCCGCCCGCCCCTCCTCAATGCAAATCACTGTAGTTTTTCTTTTTTAAGCGGTGATTGCATCCATCCTGCTGACCCTTTCCTTCTTCTTGTTACTGGTTCACAGTTGGGTCTTAGTCAAGTTACACGTGCTTGTTGGATTTTACGAATTCCAATTACGCACATTAAATTGAGTTGACTTTATAAGACTCTCTTTTTCCCTCTTCTTTCTTGCATGCAGTTTCTCGATGGCGGAGCGCATTCATTTTTTCTAATTTTTTCCGCACTTTCCTCCATGAACATTTGTTATAGTGCCTATAGAAACATGTTTAAATATCACTGCACTATCATTCATGATGAGTGTCCGGATGTCTCGCTCCGTACTGGGGGGGGGGGGGGGGGGGGAGGGGGGGGGAGAGAGAACCCATAACTGCACATGCTTGTGTGGAGGGAGGGTAGGAGTGGTAATCTAGCACAAATATAGGTTTTTTTTTTTTTGAGGCAGCACTGAATGAAATTTCCGTTGGTATAAAACTGAAACGAAGTCCCTGTGTCTGTGGGTTGAGGTGGTATAGGATCCAACATCAGGAAGAGCAGACCCTTTTAGTTTTAATCTTATATCGTTTGTAATGTTACCCTTTTCTGGAGTTGCCGCTAAGAATAATAAAAAAACGGGAAAATACCATAGCATTGATAAATGGCACTTTTCACTTCCATCTTTATGGGTTATTTTATCTTTTCTCATATCTTAAATTGGCAATATTAGAACAGTTAGTAATTCCTCTTGCAATATTTTGTTCTTATCAATGACATCATTTCAATAAAAATGCATCTGCCTCAGTACTATTTTTGTCATTGCAAGTATAAATATATATATATATGCACATATGCATTAGTTCCCTTTTTAAACCTTTCCCCTATCCAGTATTGATTATCTGGGATATCAAAATTTTCACGTAGAATAAGTTGCTTTTTCTATATTGTTGTAAATAATATCAGTATACTCAGGTATATTCATTTTTTCTTTTTGATCGCGTAGATGATTTAAGAGCTAAAAAGTATGATCCAACGATAGAAATACGGCGAATTAAATCACTACTTCAAGAATGCATTTATACAGTAAAGTTCGTTACACTTGCATTTTTCTTAATAATAAATTCTAAGGTTGATAGTAGTAAGTTTTAGCTACATTGTGTTTTGAGCTATTTATTATTATTATTTTTCGATATTTGAACTTTTAATATATATACCTACCTACCTAACTACCTACTTACCTACCTACCTATATATATTTGTATACGTGTGTATTCCCAAAGTTTAATTACATCGCTTTGTTATGATGTGCGTGTTGTAAGGAAGTGTGCCGATTAGGGCCACTTTTTCATTATATCTGAAAACTATATACAAGTAAGAGCCTTTTTTCTTTAAACCTTAGATATTTTTATCGTAACTTTTTAATAGAGCATTGCGGTTTTAAGCTTTTTATCCACCGCGAGAGGTGCGTTTTTAAAAACATGTTCAACAGAGTTAGTAATAATAATAAAATAAATAAATATCTTTATCATGCTTCTTTGTCTCTTCGAATTTAAACAGTGTTCGAATATGTTTCATACCCTCCGTGGACTCTGAAGGGCGTTTATTCTTGACTGCTTACCCTTTCTTATGCTACCATCCTTGATTTGTACCTTTTTTCTCAGGTTACTTTTGCGCATCAACAGCATTGAAGGTATTTATATATTTCTTTTTAGCAGTGAAACCCCCAAGAGGCAAACACAGAATATTCTCTTAGCCTATATCCATCTAAGCGACTCGTGCCCAATCCACCCAAGAAGCTGTGAGCCGATCCATCCACCCGAGTTTCTGTCCTTTTCCTTTTACCACCGTTCCATATGTCGCGGTCGATCAGCCGAAGTGAATCCGAGAGCCGCTCGCCCTCCGAGGACTCGATGGCGCTGCCGAACAACCCGCTCCCGCCCGACGACCACTCCCACCCGCCGCCGGAGCCCGATCTCGGGGTGAACGCGGGGGCCAACGCGAGCGAAGGCGGCCCCCCGCCGGGCCCGATGAGCCCCGCGGCGTCGCTGGTCTCGCTCTTCATCGGTCTGGGCCCCGCGGCCCGCTCGATTCGTGCGGACGACCTCAAAAAAGTCCTGCAGGACGCGGCGGGGTCGCCGGAGGCGGTGCTCGACGTGCGCATGCGCGGGCGCTGCGCCTTCGCCGACATCAGCACGCGCGAGGAGGCCGGCCGGCTGATCGCCGCCCTCGACGGGCAGATGTTCGAGGACAAGGCGCGCATGGCCGTGCAGATGAGCGAGCACCGCCGCGAGGAGGCGCCCCGGCGCGCCGGCGGCATCCCGGCGAGCGCGCTCAGCGGCGGCCGGCTCTCGCTCTTCGTCGGCCTCGGCCCCGCCGGCGCCGGCATCTCCGACGAGGAGATCAAGGCGAAGCTGGAGGAGGCCGTCCCGATCCTCGCGCTCCGGCGCCGCGGGCAGTGCGCCTTCGTCGAGGTCGCCGGCGCCAGCGACGCGGAGAGGCTGCTGCGGATGATGAACAACCAGTACATCGGGGAGGCCCGGCTCGCCGTGCAGTACAGCCGCGAGAGCGGGCTCACGCGGAAGCGGGAGCGCGTCGAGCGCGGGGACCGGCGCTTCGGCCGGGGGCCCGGGCCCTTCTCCGGCCCCGGCGAGGATCGCCTCCGCGGCCACCGCGAGCGCAGCCGAAGCCGCGAGCGCCGCACCCGCCGCCGCCGAAGCGAGAGCCGCGAGCGCGAGCGCCGGCGGGGGCGGCGGGGCGGGCGCCGCAGCCGAAGCCTCACCCCCTCCAGCGCGCGAAGCTACTCGTCGTACTCGTCGGACCGAAGCCGGGGCGGGCGCCGAAGCCGGAGCTACTCCTCCTCGCGCGGGTCGTTGGTCTCGCACGAGCACCGCGACCGCCGCGGGCGCCGCGATCGCCGCCGCTCCGGGGGGGGCCGCCGGGCGTAAAAAAGGGTCTGTGTGTGTGTGTATGGGGGGGGGGGGGTCACCCCCTCCCCCCCCTCCTTGCCCTTTCCTTCTTTCTTTCTTTAACTAATAACCATCTAACTTATTTTATCTCTAAAAAGACGCACACCATGGCTGTGATGAGGGGGCGGGGGGGGGGGCACACGTCGATGAGGTCCGCCCCGCGGGTGTGGCGCGTGGGCCGGACGAGGAGGCGCGACGTGAGGGCGACCACCGCCCCATCCAAGGTACGCGTCATCCCTCTTCGTAAGACGACCTTGACAAAGAACATGAATTCTGAACTAATTATAATTCTCATGGTGCGTATATATATATATATATATATACATACGATATTTGTGTTTTTGTTAATATTGGTAGCTGCGTGTTTAGAACTGTCTCTGTGTTTTTTTTTTTGTAGGCTATGTTTAGTTAGCATCTTTTTGTTGAATGTTGTGAAAGTCGAGCGCGGCAATTTCTCTAGAAACGAAAGAAATGTATATTTCATGCCTTAGGATTGCCATGAATACAGCCGTACAAGTTTTTTTCTTCCATTAAATGGGCCTGAGCAAAAAAAAGCGAAAAAACTGAATAACCGAGGAAGTGATCTACCGCTCGTGGGAAAAAATTGAGATTGGGAAAAAAACGGTAAAAAATGGGCGGAAAGATTATTCGATACATTTGCTATAAAGCCAGTCGTTATCATTAAAAGTATACACACATATACATATATATATATACCTAAATATATATTTAGAGAGGGAGATAGCGAGAGACAGAGAGAAAGCGCCATTGACGGAAACGCTGAGAATTCCTCCTTAAATATTTGTATTTGACCCTGGTTCCATCCTAAAATAGCATATCCCTTATACAAATCCCCAAATAAGGAGCAGACGCTACGCACCTGGCTTTCTGTTTTCCCTTCCCCTTGTGCGACTCCCGTGTCGCTTTCTGTTCCACTATCTTGCGTGCGTTTCCCCTTCAGCACATGCTCGTCCTTGTCGTTCCCCCAAGTCCAATTTGATCACATTTCCCTTCGCCCTCTTCCTTTTTTTCTGTTTATTACTATTTTTTTATTTATGACTTGTTAAAAGGTTCCTTTTTGTAGTCTTTACTTTTTCCGTCGCCTCTTTCTTACGGATCTTCTCTTCGCTTTCACACATTAGACTGGGAAAAGGAAGAGTTCACCGTGTAGATTGTATGGATGCGTTTTGGTTGCTTTAGTCGTTGCATTAAAGAAGTTTCTGAAGGAAAAAGGTTTTAAATATAACTCTGTTGGTTTGGTAAAGACGTCATGCTGAGATTTTTCTTGTTTTCAAAAGCAACGAAGTTATGTCGTGCCTTTTTGGCGTTGCATAAGTTCTTTTGCTTCTGGTTGAACGAGTAAGCATGTTGTTTGGGCTTTTTATTTCTAGTACGAACCATCATTTCATATAGAGGAGAAATTCAGAAAGGGACCATTATATTTATCTCAAGTACACCCCTTCCCTAGATGTTTGGGGAAGGAAATATCATAGGTTTATTCTATTCGTAGATTTCATCTGCGTATACGTCAAATAGGGTTTTTTTTTTTTTCAAACTCTATACAAAGGACTCTTTACTATTTCGATCGCTTACATTCACTCCTTTTTTAAATTTACATATTGTTTTGACTTAATGGTCTGGAGTAAGGCTGTAGGATCCCCTGGTGCGGATGGAGGGGTAAGCATAGCCTTCATGCAAGAGTTCAGCGAAGGATTTCGAATGGTGTGTAAAAGTGGCCTCGCCACTTTTTCCACTTCTTTTTCTCCTGTTTGGGGAGAGGATGAACTTTATGTGAACTTGGATAGTCGTGGGTAGAGTATAGCGAATGTATCATTCTTTTTTCTTTATTGCATGAGATAGAGCCCTAATCTGTGTGGTACTGCTTTGTCTATTCATTGTGCAACTTATGCAATTAACAACGAGGAGAACATTGTATGCATACATATCTATCTATCTATCTATCTATCTATATATATATATATATGCTTGTCGGAGTCATTTTACTATTGTCCATATGACTTACTGATTCGCATGTATGTTTATTTCTATCACATGTTTTTTTTTTAAATCTTAACGTTATATGCATGTTAAATAATATGTTGGATAGTGTATACATGTAATATATACATACATATATATATATATATATATTGTGGCCCCTACTTTTGTTCTCACTGACAATGAAAGTGTAAATACTAAGAAGAAGCCCTCAGCTAGTATTTCACATTTCTTTTCGAAATCTTTTACATAATAAAAAAGCATATTCAATTAAGGCTGCGCTCTTTATTTTAAGCACTCCAACAAAAGGTGAACCCTTTTAGCACGGAAATTTAGCACTGAAAATATCTGATCTTGCTATATACATATCCGCATAGAGACACCTTTTCAAAGACTCTAATTTTTTTTTTTCATAGGATAAACAACTCCCTATTAGTTTGGGATTAGTTTCCTATCAAATTGAGTGCTGTTTTTGCATGTTGACGTGTTACTATTTTTTTTGTTAGCGAACTTAATAAATGAATAATAGGCCCGAGTTTGGGATGCTCACAGGGTCAACTCCCTTGACTTTTCCCACTCCATCAGAAGTTTCGTCGTCGCAAAACGTGCAATCGTTCGTGGGGTCCTCCTCCAAGTCGATTCTCGTCTCCAGAACTTTCTGCACCGTGTGCGGAAGCTTTTCTGATCGGCTTGTATTGCGTAAATCTGGACTCAAATGTCCCCAGTGTGTGGGCCATCCCTCCAAACGCCGCTGGTGTAAACTCCAAAAACAGCAGGCACAGCAGCTGCTCTCGCAGGTGTCGGGATCCAGCTTTCATATTATGTATCCATTTGAAGAGGAGCTCAGCGTGCGGAGCGTCGACAGAGGTGTGCCTAGCAGCAGCAGCAACAACCCCCGAGAGGAGCAGCCCTCCGAGAGCGCCCTCATCAGCGAAACAGTGCCTCTTTTAAGACATGACGGCAAGCCTGCACCTACAATAGAGCGCCTAAACTTAACGCAGCTTCCCATCAAAGAGTATATTAATGGGACGGTGTGCTTTCAGAAAGCACTTCAGCAGCACAGCAATTTGTCAAGCGCGCGATGTGTCTCGCCTAAACAGCCGGGTGATGCCGGCAATGGGGCCACACAAACGGCCAATGCACACTCTTCACTAACGAATGAGCCAAATTCCCAACCTGTTTCCACACCTTCCATGGTGAAGAGGTCCTCTTTCATGCTCGAATGCACCACCACGAGCGTACCGTTGGGGTTTTGTAGGCAGTCGACCGCGGTACCCCACAGCCGGACCAGTGCGGAGTTGGGCACCGCGTGCTCGCAAGAGGAAAAGGCGAGTTCTGACTTTCCACCAGCACGTCTCAGTGGGGCGAAGCGGGAGCTTGACATCCCTTGTGTACCCGGTGATCCCGCCGCCACGGAAGGCATCCGCGCACAAGGTGGGGGAAACGTCCAGCCACCGCTCGATGGATCGCGCAAATCTTTGCTGCCGCCGCCGCCACCACCACCACCACCACGGCCCTCACGACGCATTATTCAGAAGCTCTGTCTCACGGAGGAGCCATCCATTAGCGTTCCGAAAAACCGCGTGGACGTTTCGCAGACCCACGCTTCGATGCCCGTGCTGTCCTCTCATTCTTTCACAGCAGTTACCAATACAGTTGAGCTTGGAAGCGCGAGTTTCGGGAACTTGAACCCTCTGGGGTCGAGCCAGGCGAGTTCGCGCACCGAACAACGACGACCCCTGTCATCACGACAAGTTGTTTCGACCTCCCTTCATAGAAGCTCCTCCGGCACTGTTGCTACGCTTGTTTCGATGGATCCGTATAGTGCACTGCCCGGCGCCCCGCGGGATGCGGACAGCGTGAGCAACTCCTTTTCTAAAAGGAGCTGCAGGATGAGCAACGGCAGCGTCAGCGCCGGCCGGGCAAGCGCTGTTAGGATTGGTTCCCAGTCTTCGTCGACGTCGCACGGGGGGCGGTGCCGCGCGTGCTCATCCAGTACCCGCTCTTGTGGGAATCCTTCGGAGTCTGCATTCACCTCCCAGCGGGGTGTGAAATCCCGATGCCTAAGCGAACCCGTAAAGCCTCTGCCGTATCGCAATAGCGACTCTGCAGCCGTGGAGAAGATGCCCGCACCGTGGATCAAGCCCAAGGCCTTGAGGGCGGCCCTGCAGACCGCGAGGGTGCAGGGCTCGAAGTCTCTCGATGGTAAGAAAAGCCTTCCGTCTGCGGTGTCACAGTTGCCATCGCAGTCGCTACCTAAACAGAGATACAACAATGGACAGCTGGGTACCTCCCCACGTCCCGCGCAAACTTCTTCGAGTGTGTTGAGCAACAATATCCATAAAACACTCGAGCACGCGAGCGCTTTTGCCTCTGCTGCGGCCGCCCGCACCCGTGCCCGTGCCCACGCCCGCCCCTACCGCCCTGCGTTGTGTTCGATGGAGTTGTCTTCCTTATCGACAAGGAATTTAGACGTGGCCTCTCAAGAAGATAATTTCGTCCGGCACACGAGCAGTTCCTCCAGCACGGCCTCTTCATGTAGTCGTGGCGACATGCAGCTGAGCTCCGCGTCGGTTACGAATGTGCCTTCCAAAATAAACAAGCCGAATGTTTCTCTCTATCACATCGGGGTGTCGGTGGTCACCCCCTCCGCGTGGGCGCCCAACAAGGATAAGAAGCTTGCGCGGAGCAGCCCGCGCAAACACTACCATAAGGTTTGCCATTCATCGCACAGCCCCGATGCCTCCGTAGGCCCCAACAGCCCTCGTTGCACCACTCCCAAGAGCGGCAGAATACAGAACCCAGGGCGATCGGCAGCGGTTGTTCGGAAGGGAAAGTTCACCATCACCCGCTATTCCCACTCGCATTACAGCGGCACGAGGGGTGGCGGGCAGCCCCTTCCCGGAGCGGAAGCGTTGGGCCACAGTGCCGCTCCCCCAATGTCATCTGAGCGCACCAGCTCGATCGAGGGGAGCTGCAGTGTCGAAGTGAAGAAAATCGCCTTTGAGCTCCATGTGAGGAGCACCCTCGCTGGTGGGGGCGAGCTGCACTGCCTCTGGCGGAACCTCTACACTGATTTCATCCCCGCCTTCACGCAGGTGAAGCTGGTGGCGGAGGGGAGCGGCCTCCTGAGGTCCCTGGCGATTCCCTCGAGCAGCATCCCCAGCCTGCGCATCGCCACCGAGGCCTTTATCGAGCAGCGCCGCGTCGAATGCCAGCGCTGCCTCGACGCGATCACGCGCGAACCGGTGCTAATGCGGCACCCCGCCGTTCTGCGACTCCTCGGCCTCACGAATTACACCACCGTGCGGCCGCCCGACCTCCGAGCGAAATTACTCTCTTTTCCCTCAACAGCGGATTCGCCGTTGGCCGCGAAGAGGGCAACCGACGCGGCCGAACAGGGGGGTGCGGGGGGGGCCCCCGACGAGGCGAGCGCAAACGCGCCCGTCTCCCTTTCCCAGGCGGTGCTGACATCGCAGGCGCTGGACTCTATGCGGGACACCTTCGCGCTGCAGGACTTCACCCGCTCGCAGAGCCAAAACACAGGGCTGGTGAGCAACCAGTCGTCGGTGTTGCGGCGGAACCGGCTCGATCGCTTCACGCAGGAGGACCTCGAGGCGGTGCAGCTCGGCAACTTCCTCGGCCGCGGCACCTTCGGCACCGTCTACCAGGGCCTTCTGCAGACGAACGACGGGCCGTTGATTGTGGCCGTGAAGGAGCTCAACCTAAGCGCGGAGACGAGCCCTGAGATCATCCAGCGCATTCTGAACGAGCTGAACATTCTGTGCAACACACAACACAAGAACATCATCCGCTTTTTAGGCAGCGTGTACCTGCCCGAGACGTACCGGCTCCGCGTCTTCACGGAGTACCTCGAGTGTGGCACGATCTCGTCGATGGTGCGGCGCTTCGGCGCGCTGCCGCTGCTGGCGATTCAGAAGTACATGACGCAAATCTTGACGGGGCTTGCCCACCTCCACTCGCTGAATATTGTGCACCGTGACCTGAAGGGCGATAACATTTTGCTCAACAAACGCGGCAAGGTAAGACTGGCAGACTTCGGCTGCAGTGATACACTCGCGCAGCAGGTGGATGTTCGAATGCAGGTGGCAGCTACAACGTCGTGTGAGGAGAAGGGGGACCACGTTTCTCAGCCGCAGAACGGCGAATCGGCCACGTGCGAGCGTGCGGGGAAGGTGGGGGTGCCACCAACGACAGTGCCAGTTGCGTTTCCGGTGGGAACACCGTTGTGGATGGCACCCGAGGTGATCCACGGGGAGCTTTCGGAGTTGGGTAAAAAGGCCTCGCCGGCAGCAGCCGACATCTGGGCAGTTGGGTGTATTGGGATCGAGATGCTAGATCGCGCGATATGGGACTTTAGTGATGCAAACACCCACCCCTTCGCGGTGATGTACCACATTGCACGATCCAAGAAACCACCGGACGGCCTTCTAAGCGAGGAGGAGTTGAAGGATTCCCTCCAAGGATCGGGAACGGAGAGCGATAGGGAGAGGATCGAGGCGCTTTCCCTCTACCGGGACTTTTTAATGCGCTGCCTTGAGTTGAAACCGGAGGACCGATGGACGGCACAAGAACTCCTAATGCACCCATTCTTTAATCGCACGTTCTCAAGGCACCTGCGCTGGCTGCCGCCGCGCCCACCAATACCACCAGACGCGGGTTAGACTTCATTTCTCCTTTCCGTGTGTTATTATTATTATTATTATTATTAGGGAAGGGGGGTGGGGTGGGGGGCCTGGAAAGCAAAAGAATAACACAGATTTCTTTTTTTAATGTGTACTCATGAGCTTTTCTTCCTCTTTACATTTTCCATGTAATGTAGCATGAGTATTTTTTTTTGACAGTCTTCTTTGTTAATGCGATAAAAGAAGTTATACGGATGTGTGTGTGCGCGCGTGTAGGGATTCGAGTCTGGTAATGTAACCACAATCTGCTTCCTTAGAGTTTATAGCTGTGTCTATTGAATAAGAGAGGAAACTCAGACAACGCCCGTGAACGTTTCGATAAATATACTCGGGGACACATAAAAAGGCATACAAAGCCATATACAAATAAGTGAACCTACCCAATATTTTTTCATTTTTTGTCTTTTGTATTTATTACCTATTGGTTCAAATCTAACCTAAAGACAGCCAGTTGTGACCTCCTGAAAGGTAAAGAGGACGCCTTGTGCACACACACACACACATATATATATATATATATATATCATTGAACTTTTTCCCGTTAGTTTTTAACTATGATTTTTTTACCACCTGATATCGTGAAAATGCAAAATGTGGATGTTAATTAATTACCCTTTTTTAAAAATTCTTTTCTACTCTTGTTCACGTTCATGTATATATGCAACTATTTTGGTTATTTTACCTCTTGATATTCATTAGCGATCTTTTTCCCTTTCCCCGTTCTTATTAGGTTGTGTTATCAGAAGAACGAGGATATGGGATAGGTCTAATTTTTTTTCCGCATATGGAAGAGGCCTTTATGATTTCCAGTATTCTGCCGTGAATGTGTCGGTGATTAGCCTCTTACGCAAATTAGAGCGTTTTCTATTGGTCTATCCTTTTTATTTTTTAGTGTACAAGTTCACGTTTTTTAAAATTTTCATCGTTCATTTGCTTAACGTGAATATGCTGTTGCTTGATGCATTGCACTGCTATGCGTGCATGGAGCTTTATTTGTTGAGTCTTCAGGGTTTTTGTTTTCACCCTTTTTTTAGCTATTTATATAAATTATTTACCCTTTTTTACCCGTTAAACTATATTGAAGCAAGCGAATAAATGTTGTAATTCATACGCTTAAACCAGAATGAATCATAGTTATGCAACCCAGTTCAGTTATCCCATTCCATTCAACACTTCACTCCTTTTGTGAGATATTCATTTTTTCTCAATCCTCTTCTAAATTTCTCGACCTGTTTATATTTTCCCTATTTTTTCCCTTTTGAGGTTACTTTTCTGCATCTTTAAAAATATTCTTTCCTTGTTTATTCCTTTTTAGTAGATCTAGTGTCCTTTTCATTGTCTTCATTTGAGACCTTTAGGTTTGGTTTTGTGTCTTTTGCAATAATTAGTTTCGTATTTAGCTAGGCATAGGGTTATTTGTGCACAAACTTCAGTGGGTTTTTTTTTTTTTTCCTAAAGGTTAATATAAGGTGAATTTGTACACAAACTAATCTTTTCGTATTAGCATCTCTACCCCCAACAATAGTAGCATCTGCCCAAGCCTAGCTACACAAATATGAACAAGAATATTGAGGAGCTTAACCACTACACCGGGAGCGCTGAGTCTGATACTTTAGCGACTGCTGTCAAGATGCAGCAATCCCGTGAAATCAACGGCTTACACAGCGATACGTCGACCTCACCCGGTCAAAGTAATGGGAAACTATCTAATGCCACTCCTGAGGAAGAGAAAAAGGCTTTCAAGTATTCTGACGCCTTAGCAGTTACGGTGCTTTCGAGCAGCAGGAGGAAATCGAGGGAGCGTGCAAAACTCTCTAAAAAAAAGAAGTCACGGGCCCCCACGAATAAAAAGTCTCCCAAGCCTAAGTTGCGAGACCCCCCTTTCAACGGCTCCACATTGGCCACTGAAAAGGTACCGCCACTGTTGTTGTCTGCGGTGATTTCCAACCCAACAACCTATTCCAAGGTAAAACCGATAGTTCCCGACGCCACGGGCCTCCAGTCGAGCGCGGCAAATGGCGGGCGCGAATCCGCACGACCCCACACCGCGTCCCTACCGCGGAAAACCATCGATGGGGAGGTAAACGTGCTGCTATTCACGCATCGGTCGAGCTCCTCGAAGGCGGTAGGCCCGAGGGCAGACGCCGCGGAAAGTGGTTGCGGAAGCAGCAATACGTCGTCCCGGCGCACGGGGCGGCCGGGTCAGTTCAGCTATGCCACGCCCACCGCGTCCTCCGCGCTTCGCTGCCTCGCTTCTCCGAACTACACGACGTCGTACGCGTTCCAGCCGCCGGGCCGGCCGCGCAGGCGTGGCCAGAGCGGCGCGTTTATGAAGGGGCAGAGCCTCGACCGGGCGGGCCGCGTTCTGCGGCCGGGGGGCCGGGCCGCGCCGGGGAACGGGGCCTCGCCGCCGTCCTCGCCGCGGCGCGCGGCCTCCACGCTCGACGACCTCACCTACCCCTCGAACCGGACGAGCCTCTTCGTCTCGTCGATGAGCTCCGACGTGCTCGAGGGCACCGCGGCCTCGCGGCTGCAGATGAGCGCGACAAGCCTGTTTACAGGGGCCGACCCCGACCTGAGCGCGTCGCGCCGGCGGCTCCTCCACGCCCTCGCCGCGCGGCGGCCGACCCCGCCGGTCATCAACGCGGCCGTCGCCGCCGGCCGGCTCTCGCGCGGGGCCGCGGGGCGCTTCGCCGGCTCCCCCTCCGAGGACTTCGCGAGCCTCACGCTGGGCGACCTCACCAACATCACCCTCTCCCCGATGTCGGACGACCTCGTCCTGCACTGGCCGCAGCTCGAGACGGAACGACAGACCGCGAACGCGACCGCGCGCGAGAGCGCGGCGGGCGGCAAGGCCCCGGACCCCGAAAAGGACCCCGAAAAGGAGGCCGGCGATGCCGCTTTGCCCGGCGGCCCCACCGCGGAGGGGCTCGCGTCCTCGAAGGACAGCGGGTCGACGGCGGTGTGCGCGGGAGGGGGGGGGTCGA
>MJCC01000021.1:144381-170474 GCA_001766655.1 Phytomonas francai
CCCCCCTCCCGCGCACGTCAAGCGCGCGCAGGGGAAGTGCTGTGCCCTCATGTGAGCTCCGGCGCGCGCGCGGCCGGGGGAAAGGGAAAGGGAAAGGGGAAGGGAAGGGAAGGGAAGCGACGGCGGCTGTCTTGCGACGACAACAACAGCGACCCACAACTTCATCGACTATCAATTCGTGACCTGAGATGGAAAGGGGGGGTGGCCCGTCGATGCGGAGGATCGTATCTCAGGTAGCCGCCTTTTATTATGAGGCACTGAATTTTAATCCTTCTTTTTACGACTAGCTTGCTATTTTTAGATTCGTGTTCGCCTACTGTTGCATGAAATGTGTTCGTTTTACTTGAGAACATTTTGGTATCTGCGCAGGTTTTGGGAGGGAAGGGAGGGGGGAGGATTTGGAGGCTCTTGTATCATTTTCTTTCTCCGCGAACACACTGCGTGGATTCATTTTGAAAACCCAGTGGTAGCTAGTCTCAGAAATGTATTGTACATATTTTTTTTTCCGACATCGTTCACAGGAGCACTGCTTTTTTGTTTTTACTTGCCTTATTCAATAATGATTAATGTTTGAAAAAGTTCAAAGCCATTTTTATACTATATATATATATATATATATATATATATGAAGCTACTTGATACTCTCCCTTTAGATATATTTTCATTGCTGTAAATGTTGCTCTATCGGATCATCTATCGTTGCATTTATGTTTTAGCCCTTTTATATATATTCGGAAGTTTAGACATATCAAAAGCCTTTTCACGATATATATATCTATATCTATATATATTTATATTTATCGATATTATACATACACATACATATATATTTGAGGGCCTTTCCTTCACTTTTTTCTTTACCGTACCTTAACTAGCCACTTAAAATATAGACTGCAGGGCTCGGAGCCTAGGCTTAGAGGGAGCTTTTCTTCGTTAAGATCGCATTCTGACAAACACTAGATCTATCAGGAGCTCAGACACAGGGTACCTTCTTCCAGTAGTTCCAGTTAATTGCTTTCCTTTAAACCAGATAAGTCTTGTAAAGACTCAGAGACGAGCGTAGACGCCATTTTTGTTGTCAGCTAGATAAGATTGCTTTGCGTAGTATTACCGTTCAAAGAAACCAGATCCAAGGCCATACATTTATTAAATCTTTTTAACAGTATATCCACTTGCTGAGATTTGGCTGAAAGGGTCTAATTGCGATAAATTCGACATTTTTCCCTTTTTTTTTGGTAGTTCTTGTTAAAAGATACCTGTAACACCAACGAATAAAGCATGGGTGGAAGCAAGAAAGTTGGCCGTTATGAGCTTGGAAAGACCCTTGGGGCGGGAAACTTTTCCAAGGTAAAATATGCTGTAGAAACCTCCACGGGGAAGGAGTGGGCGATCAAAATTATTGACAAGGAGCAGCTCGTTCGGGAGCGAATGGAGGAGCAGCTAAAGCGCGAGATTGCCGTCATGAAAAAGCTTCGGCAACCCAACATCATCGAGCTCCATGAGGTGATGCAGACTTCCAACCACATCTATCTTGTGCTTGAGCTTGTCACTGGTGGGGAGCTCTTCGAGAAGATCGCAAACGAGCGCAGGTTTGATGAGAAAACCGCGCGAAAGTATTTCCACCAGTTAATCTGTGGGATCCACTACTGCCATCAGCAGGGCATCGCCCATCGCGACCTGAAGCCGGAGAACCTCCTCCTAGACGAGCACGGCACGCTGAAGATATCGGACTTCGGCCTCAGCAACATCCAGCGGCCAACGGTGGGGACGGGCAATACGATGCTCCAGACGGTCTGCGGGACGCCGAATTACGTGGCCCCGGAGGTGCTCAAGGAGCAGGGCTACGATGGGCTGAAGGCGGACATCTGGAGCTGTGGGGTAGTGTTGTTTGTCATGTTGGCCGGGTTCCTGCCCTTCGATGACGAGAACGTGAACGCGCTGTTTAACAAAATCGAGCGCGGGGAGTACCGCATCCCGCGTTGGTTCTCCCCTCTCGCGAAGGACTTGATTCAGAGTATTTTGACCGTAGACCCGAATAAGCGCATAACGCTCGATGGGATTATTCGGCATGAGTGGTTTCAGGTAGACTGGTCGCCAGATCTACTTCACCAGGGCTAGGAGTACACAAGGCCGGGGAGGGAAGCACATAAGGCGTCAACCTCTTCGTAAATGATCGGCAACGGTTGCATCGACTTCGTATGAGCATAAATTTTCATAAACGCGTAAAGGTCGTAGGAAAAGGGGTTTGATAAGCTTAGTAAATAAGATGGTGATGATGATGATTGGAATTGTTTGCCATTTTCAAGGAATTTTATGAGATGTATAAAGGAAAAACGAGAGCAAGCGCAAAACAAGAAGGAAAATAGAATATAGAGGCAATTAGCCTATCGTTTGGTTCCATATTCTTTAGCATTCTTTTATTATTATTTTCCCAATGATGTTTTTTTTTTCTGTGTTGCGGTGGTATAGTTTCTACATTTCTATTTACATTTATCTTAATATGTTGATATTTATTTATTTTTGTCTGTGCCAGTGTGAAAGCGAATGAACGAGTAAGAAGCTTTTAGTTTTAATAATCAGAAAATCTAGGAATGTAGGGATTGACATGGATAATGAAAGGAAAGGTAATTGGGCTTAACTAGGGAAAACGCCAGAAAGAGAAAAAGAGGAAAGCGTGGTTTTCGATATTTACGTGGCACCTCAAATACAGAACGTTAATACTTCTATGTGGAAGATATGAAGATATAAAATTTAAGAATTCAAATTACCTTGTATTTCACATTTGTTTTATCCATAATATTAGGGCCTACACACGGAAAATATAAAGCCATGGTGTTAATGATAAGAGGGAAAGGTATATGCCGGCCTTTTATTCAACGATTTTTTTCCCTTTTCATCATCGGAGGTAAAAAGGAACTTCCCGCCCCTTCTCCATATTATAACAAAGATGCTATCGGCTTTCAAGTCTCTCCTATTTTCTTACCCCCTCCCCCCCCCCCCCCCCCCTCACTCGCCCTTTTTTTCACAGAAAAGAACAGATTCTGTCTTTTGATTCACCTTTTTTTTTTCCAGAGGAAATAGTTGAACAAATACAGTAGGATATTGAGTAAAAAAAAGTTTTAACAACCCTCTTTGATTACCACCCTCAATGGGAGAATGGTTTGTTATATGTATTTCCTTCGGAGAGCGTCTTCTTTATGTTTGCCTTTTATTCAATTTTTCAAACCTATTTTAACCGTTTTGTAATTACCAGATATGTTATATTACAAAGTACATTGCTCATGAGTGGGAAAGTCGCATTGGATAGCGAAGAATAATATGGAAAGAATGTGTGTAAAGATGCTTCTGTGTGCGGATGTTGTGGTTGTACAGGCAAAAGTAATTGCTTGGCATGCGAAGGTATTAAATAATATTATAGCGGGAGTTTTTTTCCACCTTTGACACTGTGATGTTGCGTAGAACAGATCCGCTTTTGGGGAGATAGGAGAGAGCGATATAGGAATTTAAAATATGCTTGCAGAAAAGAGATTTTTGAAGATATATATATATATATATATGATTCACATTAGGGTGCGTGCCAATCTTATTGTGAGGCAAGACCTCTTTCTTTTTCTCTCCATCTACAATATACTATTCTACCTTTTATTTCTTGGTTCTCGATGTGCGCATCACATACATTTTTTACCCCTTTGCGCATTTAATGTGATATAAATTACCTAGCAAAGAAGACGCGCGGTTCATCGTTTCTATTTTCCCCTCCTTGTGTTCGTTAGAGCCGGGATTTTTGACTTACCATTTAGAGGTTTCATGTGAGTTCCTATGTTATTTTATATTAGTTACGCTATAACGAGACTAACTTTTGAGACATGTTCAAACAAACGCGTATGCGACTTGATAAGTGGTTTTAACCGTGCTGTGAGGCCATTTTATTTCAAAGACCGAGGTACTAACTGTTAACACTTTTAGGGAGTATTTACCTTTTCAACACTTTAAGGCTGAGTAAATGTGTGATACCAGCCTGCAAGTGTCAAAAGGAGGACACACATCCATTATCAACATACACTTGCCCGTGGGAAAAGGTAAAATGACCTACACCCGACACTACACGTTCCCAAAAGGTTCTCCTACATGGAGAAAGGGAAGTCGGAATGCGGAGGTACAATGGAAACGAAAAGTGAATCCAAAAAAAACACATATTCTCGTGTGTGTTTTAATCAGAAGTATTGTGTGTTGGTATATCTGGCAAGAATGAGAGCGCGCGTAGACGGGCACATTGTTGTTAATAGGAGGTCTAAACGTAAAGGAATAAAGAGTTTTTTAATATTTTTATCGATACTTCTTTTTGAATCTTATGCATTTCTTTTCATGAAGTGTAGGTTTTTGTGGTATACTTGCCTTTTTTTAAAACAAAAACACACACACGTCTATATCTATATCTATATCTATATCTATATCTATTAATATAATCTGGACTAGCCATGCTACAGACGTCTTCTTATGTCACCATTACACATTAAAGCATGGGGGGGGGGGNGGGGGGGGAGAGAGAGAGAGAGAGAAAAGGGGGTGGGAGCTTTCAGGGCACGAAGAGGTATATATTCATGTAGTATTTCAAAAACAAATTTATGTGAAAAGTATCCGTGTTAGTTTTACGGTAGATTTTATTGCAACAAGCGATAAGAATTCGGAAATCGAGCCAATGTGTAAACGGTATTAGTACCAATGTGATGGAATTTCTCCTTTTCCTAACGGTGCATGCTTTTGTTTTTTCTTTTTTATTTGCTTCATTCCCCTGCTTCTACGCTTTTGCCGCAAACGTGCGCATTTCTTCATCTGAGTACACCAACAGGTTTCGATCAAAATGCGTGAAAATAGTCGAACACCGCACGACGAAGGCGCACCCCCGGCGGCGGATCTCTCCTCGACGCGGAATGGCGCCGGGCTCCGCCGGCCGCGGCGGGGCGCGAAGACGACGGCCGGGGCCCCGAGCGGCAGCGACGCCCCCGTCCCGGTCGTCTTTCGGGTCCACCAGGACAACTTCTCGAAGGTGGGCTTTTTGTTCTGCCCGAAGAACTTTTCCCTGCCGGGGCCCGCGGACGGGGATCGCGCGGGGGGCTTCGCCGAGGCGATCCTCGAGCTTCGGCCGTCCGACGAGGAGGAGGCCGCGCGCGGGCGGGCGGGGGGCCGGGGCCCCTTCGCGCGCCTTCACCCCTCCGGCGGGTGGATCTGCCGCGCGATGGCCTTCAACGAGAAGGAGGCCGCGCACGCGAGCGGGGGGGTGAGCATCCACCACGCCCTCACGCAGCGCTGCCCGCTCATCAACGAGGTCGCGAAGGGCGGCGCGACGGCGCGGGTGATGGCGTCGTACGCGCAGGTCGTCCAGCGCTTCGGCCTCTCGCACGTCGAGCTCGCCTTCGAGCACCAGTTCCTCTCGCGCTCGGACTTCTTCCTGGCGGCCGGCGCCCTCCGCGGGCGCATCCTCTACGACGGCGAGGAGCTCCACCTCTGCGGCTTCCGGCTCCGCGTGCACGAGCTCCTGCAGGCCGACGCCGCGGCGCCGCGGCGGCCGCTCGCGCGCGTCGGCTGCGGCCTCGTGACCGCCGCGACTTTGGTGAACTTCCAGTCGACGTCGCCGGTGCACTGCGTCGTCGTCGAGCTCGCGAGCGAGATGTGGGAGGCCGCGCTGGACGGCGCCGTCGGCCTCGAGTGGGCCCTGCAGTTCGTGCGGGAGCTCCTCCAGCGGCAGCTCCCGCGGCGCCGCGCGACGCCGCTCGTGCGGGTCGTCTTCGCGGGCCGCCTGCGGCCCGAGTACGCGATCGCGGGCACCACCGACGTCTTCCACGCGATGGACCTGCCGTGGATGCGCGTGCGGGGCGGCGCCGAGGCCGACGCCGTCGAGGAGATCGGCCACCACTGCGCGGCCTTCGTCGAGCGCGTCCTGCACGCGGCGCGGGAGGGCCTGCTCCGGCGCGAGCTCCGCGCGGCCGCGGCCGGGGCGGACGCGGCCTCGGAGGCGGCCTCCGCGCGCTCCGACGCGAGCGCCCTCGACGACGCGGAGGCGGCGGCGGTTCGGCGGGCGGCCGAGCTCTCGCCGGGGCGCCTTTTCGTCCCCGCGCGGCGGGCGAACACGCTGGAGGCGATCGGGCTCGTCCTGGAGCGGTGCACGCACCACTACGTGGACCGCCGGCTGCACAACGCCGGCCAGGCCGTGACCGTCGTCTCGGCCGGGAAGGGCTTTTACGAGGCGACGGGCCGCATCGCGCAGGTGAACGGGGTGCTCCTGCACGACGTGGGGATCCGGCGGGTCCACGTCGTGTGCGTCGGGCGGCCGCCGCTGCACGTGACCCCCCTCCTCGCCTACCGCCCCGCCGCCGACGGCGGGCTGCGCGCGCAGCACCACCTCTACCGCGGCCCCCGCCCGGCCCCCGCGCGGCTCTACGAGCGCCCGCCCTGGATGGCCGTCCTCTTCTACCACCCCGGCCTCGAGGACGCCGCCGCCTTCGAGCTCCTCCCCCGCGAGGAGTGGGTCCGACGACAGGCGCGGGCCAACGAACGAGGAGGAGGTGGACCCCCCCCGCTCGAGGAGCGCCCGCCGAGGACGCGCCGGGACTCCGAGGGCGCGAGGGGCGACGTGCTGATCCCCGGCCTCGGCCTCCAGCGGCTCGCCGTCCCGCGGGTGATCTACCCCGCCTCGGGCCCGACCGCGATCGCGGTTTTCTTCCCGGGCTGGAGGCTGCTCGCCGGGCCGCCGCGGGCGCGCCTGGCCGCGCGCGGTAAGCTCCCCCCCGTCAAGGTCGTCGACTTCGACTACGTCGTGAGGGGGCCGGCGAGGCCGTGGGGGGGGGAGGACGCCAGCGCGAGCCCGGACCGGACCCGCGAGAGCGCCGCCGAGACCTCGACGAGCTTCGCCTCGAGGGAGTGCCGCTGGGAGGCCGCGGGGAGCCCGGCCCGGCCCTGCGGGAGCTGCCCGAGCGTCCTCGACGCCAGCCCTGCGACCTTCAGCGGCCCGCTCGCGTCGACGGTGCTGCGCGACGTTGTGCAGCCGACGAACGCCGTGCACGCGGCCTCCTGCCCGCTCGAGGGGGGCTTTTGCTCGCCAAGGAGGAGGGGGGGGGAGGAGGAGGAGGGGGGGGTGGGGGGGCGTGCGTGCGGGGGATGGCTGCGCCGCGCCGCCGCGAGCGTCAATCTGCCGCACCGGCGCGCGACTTTACCGGGCGGCATCCGCGGTTTGTGGTACTGCCTGCTCAGCATGCCCAAGTACACGACATCGCGCGTGGTGGCGTGCGCCGGCGTGAGCTTCTCCTCAGGGGTCTCCTCCTCCTCCTCCTCCTCCTCGGGGTCGGGGTCGTCGTCGGACTCGGACGACGCGAACCCGGGGGGGTCGTCGCCGACACTTTCGGGGGCCGAGGCCCACGGGACCGGGGATCTCGAGGTCGACGACGCCCTCACCGCCGCGCGGCGCTGGCGGGGCCTACGGCGGTGGCGCCAGGTGCGATGCGCCGCGCGGCCCGGGGTGGGCCACTACGGCAGCAATATCCTCGACAACGACCTCCAGAGCGGTACGCTCATCCTGGAGCTCTGCATCGACGGCGGCGCCGCGGACGCTTCGGGAGGGGGGGGCGGGGAGCCTTCGTCGGCGTCATCGCTGCCCTCCCCTGGCGCGCTGTATTGGTCGCCGAAGGTGGTGCTCGAGGACGAGGTATGGGGGCTGCTCATGACATGCTTCCGGAGCCGCGACGAGCAGTTCGCCTTCAGCGAGGAGGACGACCCCCGCTACCCCGAGGCCGACGCCGTCGTCGACCACCTTGGCGCGGAGTTCCAGGCTGGGTTGATCTTTTGCCGATTCCACGCAGGCATCTCCGCGGATGGCCGCACCCTGATCCTACCCACGCACAGCAACGCCAGCGTTTTCCAATCCCCCTGCGAGGTCGTCTTTACGCCGCACCCCTTGTTCTTTGAGCGGCAGTACGGCGCGGGTTCCCGGGGCCTCTGCAAGGCCGCCGCAAAGGAGGACCCTGGCGGCGCCGACGACGCAGCCGAGTATCTGTCGATCCCCCTCGCAGGCGGCTGCGGGGCGGTTGCCGTCGACGACGACGCGGGGGTGCGGGGCGCCGGTGGGCGCAGCCCTCACCACCGGCACTCCTCGCCGTGCGCGTTCAGCGGCATTCCCTCGGTCGGCGCGGCCGAGGAGCGGACGGCGCGGCGTCCGCTGGCGGCGGGCGAGGACGACGATTCACGCGCGGGGCCCTTATTGCCGCCAACCTCGACGCCCGCCGCCATCACGGTCGCCTACATCCAAATTCGCGATAACCTGCTCTTTGCGATCGAGCCGACGGGGGTGCTGCCGCTGGGCGCGGCGGGGGCCGGCGGCTCTCCGCCGTCGCGGGGCCTCGACGCGGGCGACCCCACGCCCGCCGAGGACCCCGACGACTCCCTGCACCCCCCGCCGCCCGCCGCCTCCGCGCTCCCGCAGTCGGTCGCGAACATCACGACGGCGGCGGTGCTTCGTCGGCGGTGGTTCTTCGCGCACCCGTCCGTCGGCCTCGAGGCGGGCTCGGCGGCCGCGTGGTCGGAGCTCTGCGCGTGCGCGGTGCTCCCGCTCTACGGGGTGAAGCCCGTCTACCCGCGCGACGCCTTCTACGCGGTGAGCCCGCACCAGTACACGGTCGACCGCGGGGCCGGGGCCGGCGGCGAGGGCGACGTCCTCGAGTTCGTCCTGCAGCGGCTCCAGCAGCAGTACCAAATCGTCCTGGCGGGCGCGCCGCTGCCGGCCTGCGGGGCGCACGCGGCGCTCTCGGCGAACGCCGGCCTCGAGCTCTCGATCGGCCACCAAACGCACGCGCTGACCGTCGGCGAGACGGCGAGCAGCCTGTCGGTGCGCCGCCGGCTGCACCGCGGGATGTACCGCAACGGGCAGGTCAGCCGCGTCCTCGCCTACCGCTACGCGCTCTGGAACTTCCTCGACGACCGCTTCGACCGCCGCGAGGCCCACATGGGCGTCCAGATCGGCGAGAAGAACGACTACGCCTGGGAGGCGCTCGACCTGTGGGTGCAGGGGCGCCTCCGGGAGCCGATCCCGCGCGGCCATGACACCTGGCTCCGGCCGCGCGAGATCGCCGTCGCGCTGGTCCCGGAGAACCCGGCGCGGCCGCCGGCCTTCGCCGAGTTCCTGCAGCTCATCAACAACCGCACGAGCGTCCACCTTCGGCAGCAAAAAGGCGTCGCGTGGCGGCTCGACGAGACGCCGCTCGCGGTCGCGGCCACGGCCGCGGCGCCGGCGGCCGTCACGATCGTGCTCGTGCAGGGCCACCCCCACACCCTCGGTGCCCGCACCATCGTCGACGAGGCGACCGGCCGCAGCGTGGCCTTCGAGAAGCCCATCGATGAGCGCCCGATGGCCGTCGACGTCGTCCTCTCGCCGAGCTATAACCCGAACTGCATGTACCCGCTCAAGCTCGCCTGGCTCGCGTGCGCGGGGTCGGTCGTGTCGGATTGGCTCGCCTCCTTCATCGCGAACGCCGCGCGGTACCGCTTTCGCGGCGTCCCCCTCCCCTGCTACGGCGTGAACCCGAAGGAGGAGCTGCTGACGGTGCACACCACCGTGCGGGCGGCCGAGCGCGAGGCCCTTCTCCGGCGCCTCCTCCTCCTCCTCACGGAGCCGCGGTACCGGTACTACCCGGACGCCCCCGTGATGGGCCGCGGCTGCCGGCTTCTGCACGCCAGCGGGCTCTGCTACGTCGTCGCCCCTTCTGTTGGAGGCGAGGTCGTGCGGTGGTACCCCAACGCGTGCGTCGCCCAGGGCGCCCCGATGCAGCGCGAGCTCCACCAGCGATTCCTCGAGGCCGTCGAGGCCGCGCGGGGCGAGCTGCGCCGGGCCTCGGCCGCCGGGGAGGCGGGCGAGCACCCCCCCGACGTCGGGCTAGGGCCTACCGTACGGTAGGCCCATCCCTCCTTCCACCACCCCGGGAGCCCCACCCACGCATTTTTCACCGTATCGTTCGACCGACTCAGCTCGATGCCACCACTATCCAATTCGGAACACAAGGAACCCCCATCGAAACCGCTCGCCTTCTGGGTCTGAGCGGAGGAAGGGAGAGAAGGAGAGAGAGGGAGAGAGGGGGGGGGGGGACATTTTGGATGCTTTTAACCCTTTATCAAGGACTCGTTATCAGGTGTGGATCGATACCGTTGCTACCATTCGCCTTCTTAGTTCGCTTACTCATTTTTGTCTCGCCTATTTTCTTTTTTAGCTGTGTTGGTGCCGAATTTACCTCCTCTCCTTTCTTCATTTTCTTGGTCTTGTTTTCCTTTCTTTCCACAGGTTAGAGAAGGAACAGGTTGAACAGACTTCGACGGTTACACAGACACACACACACATACACACATACACGCACGCAGGAGACCGATCGCATCTCAACTTTTACAAGTGATTTTTTTCTTTTTTCATAGGGGAGAAGGGCTCCTTTCACACGCTTCTGTGCGGCTACTCAAATAGAGGGATGGTGTTCAGGGACGCGGAGCACCTGCCCCTGGTGGGCAAGACCTTATCCATTGCGGAAAAGACCTCCCTGCAGTGCTCGATTCCCCTTCTTTCCAGCCGCTACCACAGCCCCGCCACCTTCTGGGGAAAGGTCACGGGATTCTGGGGCGACTATCTCATTGCACAGGTGGCCCCGAATGGCTTCTTTGGCCCTCGCATCAGCTTTTTCAGCACCAATGGAGGCGCAACATGGACGCATTTAGAGGACGTCGAAGAGCGGCAGGCGGAGTTTTGTGAGCAAATCCGTGGTGTTTACCAAGGCAACCCGGACTACACCTACAAGATACGGTATGACATTCCGCCCGAGCCGGAACCCGTGGTGGAGATTCCCTCCCTAGACGATGAGCTGAACCGGATGGGCGATGCGCTGAAGAACGTAATCAAGGAGGCGGCCTCCGAGGGCGGCGGTGAAACCGACGAGGAGGAGGAAATGGAGGAGGGGGAGGAGGAGGAGGAGGGGGAGGAAGAGGAGGAGCAAGAGCCTACGCCACCGCGGCGTCGCGTCATCAAACCGAAGTTTATGATTGTTGCCATTAGGGAATCTTCTCGGTTGGCGCATTTTATTAAGCTGCATGATGCCGCGTGCAGGCTGGTGGTGCGCAATGAGTACGTCCTTTACGGGGACGCGGTCGGCAGGCGTAATCTCAACTTCACTGGCCACTACCTCCACCAGGCGTTAAAGCCGTCTTGCTATCTTAAGGCGCACGCGTTTGGGTCGCCGGAGCGAAATTCAATCCTCTACGGGCCGACGTACAACGTGCACAGCGATTACCTCCTCCCGATCACGGAGGACATGCCGCAAGGGGTCTGGACCGTCAAGCACGACGCGACGATGAACGTCGTGGTCGTGGAGAATCTCTTTTTCGAGGGTAGCTTGTTCTGGTACAAACCTGGTACCCTAGAGCGAGGACAGGTCTACTATGGAAATGGCGAGAGGAACTTTGAGTTGTGTTTGCAGCTGTAAAACCCACGTGGTCGGGAATCGAGCATCATTTAGCGGAGGCAAGGGAGACACACACACAGAGAGAGAGAGAGAGAGAGAGAAAGGGAGAGAGGATGTGGGCGCACTTTTTTTTTACTGTTTTATTGTAAAATATGTGTGTGCTCTTTATTTGGGAACGATGTAAATTATTCATGGGACGGTGATAGTCTTATTTCCCCCTCCCCCTTTTGCGAGACGCGTATGTTTAATAGAAGTGGAAGGGATTCCAACACAAGCGAGGGAACTGGTGAAAAAACGGTTTCTTAACCCACATTTCATGGAGTGGCGTCACAATGGGACATATCCGCTCACCTTTATACTACTAATAGGCTATGTTCTCTCCCCCCCCTCCCTCCCCCCCTCCCTTCTTCCCTTCTTGTGCATCATGTGCTTTGTTCTCATGCTGATAGCTCTTTAGTGATAATTCAATCAATTGTATATAAGTAAGACTTTTGACCTCACGTGGGAGGAGACACACCACGAGATAATTAACGAACAACAAGAAAGTATTTGAACATACCAAAAAAATTAAGGAGCAAAGGGGGTGCGCGATATTTGTAGCTGTAAAGGAGGGGAATCGGAAGAAAGTAATACCACAAAGTCAATTCTAATTCTTCTTCTTTAGTATTTGGAAAAGCATTTTGTTCTCAAATATTTAGAAATTGAGTCACAGCAAAAAAAATAACCTCCCCAAATAACTTCATTTCTCCATAAGGAGCAGGAAGTAGAAGTGTGGAAGGGAGCTTTTATTTTGCGCTCTTTTCTCTCCAAGAATCCTCATTGACACGTAGTTTTAATTAAGTTCTAGCGATTTATTTAGATAATCTCGGGACCCCTCATCGTCAGCCAATCAACCTCTCCCCTCCCTTTCCTTCCTCCCCCCCCCCCTTCCCCCATCCTTGCTATCTTAAATATAAAATCAAAGTAATTATTGCACAGCGGCCTATTTTCAATAGCACCATTATCGTAGTACATTTGCATTTGCGTTGCTTACTTAATCCCTCTTTCAAAAAAAAAAAAAGAGGCTGAACCGGGTTAAATAATTTGAAGGATGAACGTTCTTAATTCTCCCAAGGGGGACGTGCATTCGAGCTCCTGTACGCTGTCAGGCAAGGAACTGTGTGGCACCAAGGATTCGTTTTTTCCCCGTGGCGAGCACCTTCTTGGTGACATTTTCCACTGTTTACCCCCACAGCTTCAGAGACTAATTAACGAAAAAGACCGTGAGCGGATAAAGGATTTGGTGACCTGCATCCTCGAGCTTCGCGATCCCGTCGCCTGCCGCAATCGCGTCAGCACCTACGAGCAGTTTAAGAATGAATGGAGTGGCCCTCAAGAGGGTGGCCCTGGGCTGGATGCCGTGCGCCCGGCGTTATTTCTCGAAGCACCGTCGCTTTTTCTACCAGTCAAGGCTATCACTCAAACGTACCGTGTGGGGGGGGTCCCTTATGGCTGCCCGCCGCACGCCGCCGGAAGGGCGGGAGAGGCGGACGCGCGGGGTTCCTTCCCCTGCACGTGGCGGGGGGTGGTGGAGCGGCTCATGAACTACTGCGATGCGCTCAAGAAAATGCTCACGGCCGAGAATGGGTACAAAATTCCAAGGAGCCTGCAGCGGCGGCTGATTCCCGCCCTTTACGTGTGGCTCACCGATTACGACTTTTTGCTGGACAACGCGACCTACTGGTTGACGGTCGCAAACTTGATGATTAAGATTGGCCACCCGTACCACGAGCTCGAGGTTGCTCTTCCGTGGCGTCCGCTCGCTGCACTTCTCATCAACCTTGTGAGCGAGAGGGATCCTTCAAAAATGTGTGGGCGATTTGGTGCTGTTTTGAACACGGTGGGTGGTGTGCTGCAGCGATTGTGCGAGACCGTGTCGATGTATTTCGATGCCGACGCCCTGGGGGAGATGTGGCTCGACTTCTCTCCGAGGTTCTCTTCAAATGGGGATGAGAGCATTATTTACCTTTTCCTACTCTGTATTCTTCTACCGACGCGTCAGCTACGCGGAGAAACCAGTACAGGCAGTTACGTAAACCCGCCGGTTAAGCGCATCGTGCATTTTTTACTGCGTGAGGCGTACGACTGGCAGCTGCAGCAACGCGAGGCGTGGTTGATTGTCACGTTGAAGATCATATCTCGTATGTTTTCCGTAAATGAGGGGCTGATGAGTCTTGATGACTACGCAGAGCCTCTTTTTAGTAGTATTTTACATCTCCTGAACCTGCCTATCGGGAACGACCCGAACGATCCCCTCGCTGCGGCTGGTGTGTCCTTACAAAAACATAGCCCAAGCAGGTGCCAGTGCAGGAGGTCCGACCGTAGCGCTGCCGACGTTGGGAGCCTGTTTAGTGGTTTGGCTGGTGCATCGATGCACGCGCCGTTTTTCTCGCTCGGAGTGCACTCCACGGAGAGGTTGCGAGGGGCTCCTGGGGTGGTCAACGCCTTGACGAACGATACCAACTCCCCCCTTTGGAGCCACCTACGACGGCTGCTTCACGCGACGAGTGTTTTCATTCGCCCGGGGGTGAGCGCCGTGGAGGCGACGAAGGAGGTCTGCCAGCTCTACAACGGGTTTGTCTTGATGGCGTACCGTCGAGTACAGCGCCAGGTGCGTTATTTAAAGCGTCTCGCGCGCGTCGAGGGCGATGGTCTCGGGTCGTCTGCCGGGCAGGCGGGCAAGGCGGACCCCGACGGGCTCGACGGCGGCGGCGGCGACGACGACGACGACGACGCCCTCGCGGCGGTTTGCGATGACGACGCCGAGGACCCCCTGCCCCTCGAGCACGTTTGGACGCGCACCACGATTGACGCCTTTGTCGAGCTGATGGCGCCGGTGCTGATGCCCGCCCTGCACCTCCGCCTGCGCGGCGTGTACAAATCCATGGCGCTGCTCATCTCCCTCGCACCCGCGCGGATGCTGCCGCGCGTGGAGAAGTACATCAACGCGGCTCTGCGCGCCCCGACCGACGTGGAGCAGCAGCGCGCGCGCGTCCTGCGGCTCCTCAGCGCGGCGCTTTATCCGATGCTCGGGGGCCGGCGGACGCGGGCGTACGTCCTCGCGTACCTCGGCGAGTCCCTGCCGGAGATCGTCTCCTGGATCAGCCCGAGCGCGCCGCACGTCACGCCGAACTTCATCCACCTCCTCTTCAGCGCCGCCGCGGCCCTCCCGCTCCGCCGTCTTTTTCCGACCCCGGAGGCGGAGTGCGGGGTCATGCTGCGCGTCTTCGAGCACGTCGTGGCCGTCTGCGAGGAGGCGCACGACGCGATCGACACGGGCACGCTCAGCAGCGCCGAGACCATTCTCCAGACGCTCTCCGACGAGGCCTACGACTGCGTGGTGAACCACCTCCTGTCGTGCGTCGCGGACCAGAGCTCGGGGCTCTGCAAGATTTGCCTGCTCGCGGCCGTCGGGCGGCGGGGGGCGGCGCGGCTGATCGCCTTCGCGAAGCGCGTCGCCGTCCCGGCGCTGCTGGGGAGGGGCACCAACGACGCCGTCACCTCCTGGGCCGCGCGCGTGCTCAGCGCGTGCCTCTCCGGCGCCGGCCGCGACGCCGTCTTCCCGGAGACGCGGCTCGTCGTCCAGTGCATCCACGCGCTCATCGCGCACATCACGAGCGTCCGCCGCCTCACCGACGCGCGGCTGCTCTTTATCAACCTCACCGACGTCCTTTTGCGGTACGACTGCGCGCCGGCCCCGGCCCCCCCCGGCGACGACGGGCTCGAGGAGGAGGAGGAGGAGAAGGAGGAGAGGGAGGGGGACGCCGCGAGCCCGGGGTGGCTCGACGAGATCGACCCCGACATCGCCGCGCGCGAGCGGCTGCTGCGGGGCCTGGGCTTCTGCCGCGCCCGCGACGTCCGGCTCCGCTGGGACGCCCCCGGGCCCGACCACGTCGCGCTCGTCATGGACCTCTGCGAGGAGTTCCTCGGCGCCGCGATGGCGGTCGCGGCGAGGGTGCGCGAGGTGCGGCCGGCCGCTGACCCGTGCGACGGCCTCCTGGGGCTGCTCCCGCCGTGCGGGGCCGACCCCTGCGCCCCGGACGAGACCCCCCGCCCGGCCTTCGAGGACGGCAGCAAGAGCGCGGAGGAGTTCACCCCCCACAATGTCCTGCACGGCTGCGCGACTTGGATGCGGTTCGTTTACCTCGCCTGCGTGCCGCTTTACTACGAGGGCGGGGAGGGCCCCGGCGAGGAGGGCGCGCGGGGGACCCATCTCGACGACGTGCCGGTCGTCCCCCTGCGGGTTTGGCCGGACGCGGCCTGGACGGAGCACGGCGTGGCGTGGTGCCCGTACTGGTTTCTGTCGGAGCGGTGCGCGCTGCCCTTGCCGCGGCCAGCCGCGCCGCGTCGTCGGTTGAAGTACGACCGCGCGACGCTATTCGAGTTCGTCTGCACGCACATGCTGCGAAGGTTTTGCGGGGACCCCGTCGCGGAGCTCAAGCGGACTTTTGGGACCAAGGCCGCGGAGGTGTTTGACCTGGGTCTTCTCCTCAGCGGTGAGCCCCCGCTGGATGCGAGCCGGAACGGGCAGGGCGATACACGGGCCTTGGAGGGCGTCTTGAGCTTCATGATCGGCCTCACGGGCCTGTTCTCGGGCGATTCCTCCCTGTACATTCTGAGATTTAGAGGCAAGGTCCCCACCTGCGAGATCGAGCGCAACTATCACGAAAAGATTCGCCATGTGCAGCTGTTTCCGGCAGAGTATTGGGCGCAGCGCGCGACGCAGGTCGTCGGCACTTACGTGGCGTCTACCCACCACTTCTCCTGTTCCTTGGCGATGTGCCGAAAGCTTCTCAACGTGGCCCATTTACTTCGTTTTCTTCAGCCCAATGGTCGTGTACAGAGTTTTTGTGATAGTGTTCTTACCTGCATGTTTCGAATCGTCACGCCGCCCCTGCGACGTGTGCTCTACGCCTGCCACCTTGATGCCATCAACAGGCTCACGCAATTGTGGTCGCGAAAGATCGCTGGGGATGATGATGAGGAAGGGGTTTCTGTATTGCCTCTTGACGATGGCGCAGCGCCTCCGGGCGAGAGGGGAAGCCCGTGCGGCGGTGCGGAAGGTGACCCTCGGGAGCGCGGGGGGGATCCCTTTCGCAAGGCAGAGGCGCGAGAGGTAATCAATAGCGTCATGCACCTGGCCTTTTTCTTCTTTCTTGATCTCCGATCGTTTGAGAATCCGGATATTCTTTACCACACGCTTTGCTCCTTTTCCTTCTGTCCGGATCAGCTGCTCGGACTCTCCGTAAAGAACCTTTTCCAAGAGCTCGGGAAATCGCTATTTAACTTGGTGCCGTATGCGGACCGGCAGACCACGCATTGGCTCGTCGAGGAGGTTATTCTTCTGGCGTCTCGCCTCGCGGCCGTGTCCCCGACGCGAGCCTCGGTGTATGTGAGCATCGCCTTCATGATGTACCACCCTCACGGCGACGAGCCCTGGCGTATGCTCTCCACCCGGGCGGTTCAGGCGTTGTTTAAGCTGAGCACAAAACCGTTTCACAGCCTGTGCGTGACCTCTATGAATTTTTTGACCGTCTTCTTTCGGAGTGTTTGTGGCCCAAGAAGTGGGACCACGCATGTACCCATGCGTCGATCGCGTACGTGTCTGCCACGCCTGGGCTGCCACGACCCCCCGCACAATGTGGTCGGCAATCCAGGTGGTTCTTCCGCTGAACCCCCGTCATCGCCCACGGATGGGGATCCTCAGCGCAGCGCGCGCGATGTCTTCGAGGATGTCGATCAACAGCGAGAGGACGTCGAATTTTTTCAGCATCGCTACATAAAACTACGGCAATGGGTCCCGTTTTTCTATGTAAAGGAAAGTGGGCAATGCTTTATCCCGCACTACATCACTGTGCCGGTAGGGCGCGAGTGCTTTCCGAGCAATTTCTTTGAAGAGGACGAAGCACCGTTTGCATCCACGGATGCGGGGAATGGGGCCGTGCCGTGTGGTGCTCTCCGGAGGCGTCGCTTTGTCGAGACGCGCCTGTGTGATCGCGAGGCTGCTCTTCGTCTTTGGGGCCGCACAATCGGGGTCTACTCCGGGTTGGCGATGCAGTCCATTGAATCCGGTGACCACCTGCACGAGGGGAAGGAGCAAGGATACGAAAAAGGCGTCCGCGCTGACGGGTGGACGTCCCCGCTTCCCGAAAGCTCCCAGGAGAGTGGTGGTGGTGGTGCGATTGCCGCTGAGCGCCTCCGGGGCGTGTGGGTATGGGCCGCGGTGGGATGCCTCACGGAGCTATATGATCATAGCCACAGCAGCTTCTCAGCGACCACGATGTGGGTGCTGCTCGGGCGCGTGGTTGGGTACGAACGCTCTATTCGCTATTACGTCCTCCTGGTGCGCCTCCTGCTCGATGAGCTCACCGAGAAGCTCCATCGCAAGGACCAAACCGCGAAGGAGTCTACCCAGAGCCAGTTTGCGGTCCTCATGGACCTGTGCTTAGCCGTCTTGCGGCTCAGCAAAGACTACGTGCTCCGTGAGTGGGCTATCCATGCATCCGACGCTGTTTGCGACGACCCCCGAAGACCATCGCCGGCGCTTCCGACGGATTCCTCCTCTCCCGCCGAATTCACGCCGGTTCCCGAGACCAGCGCAGCCGCGATGAATCTTCGTGCGCGTTCGCTGCAGTGCTACGTCGACGCACTTCTCTACACCTGCCGGCGAAGCGTCCCGAACGAGCTCTCGCGCGTTGCCGCCTCGACCTTTGGCAGGCTGAACAACTCCCTGAATGCGCAGGAGATGTGGTGGCTGTTTGAGACCTTGCTGAATACCCTGACCGCCACGACCAACGATGAGAGGCACGAGACCCCATATGAGGATGGTTTCTCATCCATTCCACCGAACTTCGATCGGCAAGAAGGCTTTTTAGGCGTCGCGTCGGTCGCGATCCCGGGCAAAGTGAGCGTGAATATGCGGAAAACGGTGTGCGTAATGATGTACCTTAGCCAGATTGTGCGCTACACGAATCCCGAGTGGACTGGGGAGCTACTGCCGAAGTTGACGCATTGCATCCGTGCGAACCAGGGGCTCTTCTTTAGCTCCACCACGTCCTACTCGAGCTTCTGGGCCGCGAGTGTCCCGCGGCTGCTGCTACGCTGGTGTCTGAATCAAAGCGGCAATATCCCTGGCAACGACCGCTTGCTCGAGGACTTGACGGAGTTCGCGCTGGAAATTATTTCCTGGGCTCCGATCTCATCCCTTGCCGATTCCGCGCTGCTGTCGGGATCTGCGTCCTCCACGTCGAGCATTTCGAACGCGGAGGAGGCCTCGGAGGGCCGAGCGCCTGTCGGCACGACGTTGCGTGCCGCCGGCCCCGACCAGGACCCTCTCCCCCCCATCATGGCCACCACGACGACGACGACGACCACAACCGCGGCAGGGCTGCAGGGGGGGAGGCCTTCGACGACGTCGTGGCCCCCGACGCCCGTCCAGAGCTCCCTAGGGCCGCCGAACAGCGCCATCGACGCGTCTTTCCTGACCCCGGCGCTCCTGCCGCGGGTGCCGAACGCGGTGGAGCGGGAGAAGGGCTTCCTGGAGGGCATCCCCCCGGCCTCGCGGGGGGTCGCGCCGACCCCCTCCCTCCTGCCGGCCGCCTCGCCGACGAGCGTGGCGAGCGCGAGCGCGGGCGGCCATTCCCCGACGCTTCTCGAGCCGGGCTGCCCCTCGCCGTCGCTGCTGCCGACGCCGATGGTGGCCCCCGGCGGGTTCGCGCGGCCGGAGGAGCTGACCCCGCAGACGGCCCCCGCCGCCAGCCCCCTCGGCGAGCCGGAGGCGCCCAACGCGGCGGCGCTCGTGCCGGTCAAGACGGTGCTCTTCTGCCTCCAGTTCCCGCCCGCGGCGCTTGTCGGGGGCTGCGCGCGGCCGCTGCTCGCGCTGCTGATCGCCGCGCTGAACCTCTCCTTCGCGCGGGTCGACAGCCTCCACGGGATCGCGGAGGGCGTCCTGGCGGGCGTCGTGGGGCTGCGCCTGCCGAAGGCCGTCGCGCACGCGCTTCTGGCGCTGCTCTGCGAGGCGCTCGCGGGCGGGGGCTGCTCGCCGCGCTGCCGCGGCGCCCTCGCGCGGGCGCTCGGCGGCCTTCTCTTCCACAACGCCCACCGCGTCGGCCGGTACGCGGCGATGCGGGCCGTCGTCGAGGCCGCGCTCGCGACGATCGGCCGCGCGGACGGCCGCCTGCGCGCCCACGGCGTCCACCTCTTCGCCGTCCTCACGAAGGTCGCCTCGACGGCGCAGACCGTCGCGCTCCTGCGGGGCTACGCCGGGGAGCTGCGCGCGGCCGCCGTCCCGGCCCCGGGCGAGACCTCCGGAAGGCGGCGCTACGTCGCGCTCGTCCTCCTGCAGTGCGCGGCCCTCGCCGCGGACCCCGGGACGATCCCCGCGTACATCCCGGGGCTGATGGCGCGCCTCGCGCCCTACGCGCGCAGCCCCGTCCTCGAGGTCCAGCGCGCCGTCAAGAAGTCCTTCGAGGCCTGGTGGCGCTCGCACCGCGAGGGATGGGAGGTCGAGTACAAGCACTGCTTTACCGCCTCCCAGCTGGAGGCCATCGCCACCCTGCTGATGGCGCCCACCTACTACGTCTGAGGGCCTCGGGCCGGCGTGTCCTGAAAGGGATGCCGAACCCGGGGCGGGCCCACGTTGAGAAGTAGGTCGTGAAGGACTCGAGATGTGCTCCATGGGGGGTATGGTGGATCCAAGGAATAAGGGTGGATGGGGGTGGATGGGGGTGGGGGAATGAATGATAATTTTAATAGGGTGTGATTCGAGAGAGGATCGACCAATATCCCGAAGAAAAAAGGAAAGGCAATACCGATGATGTATTGCCTGCTTTTCCCCCCTCTCCTGTAGGAGAGATTGGGTTTGTCTTTCCCTTTTCATGGTTCGACGCGTGTGTGATCGAGTTTGTTTCTCGATTTTGCATGCTTGTGCATCTCTTTCCTTGTGCGTTTGTTGATTTTTTTTTATTTAGATAAAAATCCTATTCTTCTTGTGATGCGATTGTCTGTTGATAGCCACACGAGGAGGCTTCTTTTTTTCCTACCTTGTGTGAAGTGCATAGCACCCGAGAAGGGAAAAGGAGTGCCGCAAGGGGGGTGAGAGGAAGGAGAATCCATGCGCGTAACTATACCTATACAGGAAAGGTCTGCATCTTGGTAGACCTTGGGATACATTTCATTACCTTTCCCCTTCGCTTTGTTAACATACCCATTACTTTTTCGTAATGCCTCATATAATAACTAATATAAGACGTTCCGTCAGTTTAATACGTTAACTCATGCACCGCCACTTTGTTCGCGGAGCTTTTCCCATTGAGGGGAGGAGGAATGGGTTGGTCTCTCTCTCCTGGAATGCGCAAAGATTTGAATATGGATCAGAAGAGCTACACCTTGGTTTTCATTCCCCCTCCTCCCCCGTCTTGTCTCTTTCCCTCAATATTAACAAGTGCGATAGAATGATGAGTTTTTCTTTCTTTAACTAGCATATTTATTTCCAAATATTCTATCAAAAAGTGTGAACACGAACGGATTGTTGCTATTCAACCGGTAAACCCAACCTTGGCCGGATTCTTGTGGTTCAAGCAGTTTTGTGCACCTTACGTTAAATAGGGAATACGTAAAAACTAAGATTAAGTGTGGGTGTGGGGGCCGCACCAAAAACAAAAAGGATCAACACTCTCACATTTTAATCAATTTAGAATATCGAAGGTGCACACATACGTATCTATCTATTCAAATACATACATATATAAATAAATATTTATTTATACAACTATATATATATATATATATATAAATTGTTGTGGGGTTGGTTAAAAGGCTTACACGTTTTGTATTTCCGTTTGATCTATTTCTTTTTAATGCTCTGAAGTTTATTCCCATCTGCTACAGATTCTGCTTGAGGATAATTTTAGTGTTTCCCATAGTTGTTGCCCTACCCGAAATCCGATCTTGCCAATTCCCAGGCCTTTCAAAGGGGTTTCAGCACATAGTTGGTGCTATTATTCTTGCCGCCACTAATAATAATTAGCGGAATTACAGCACCCTAAACGATAACCTTGTCAAATCAATAAAAAAATAAAAAGGGAATTTTTGTGCATTCAACCCCTTTTCACAATTTTTACTTTTTTTCGCAGCTTGGTGGTGGTGGTGGTCTCATAAAAAATGGAAATAGATAAACCGCCCAAATTAATCGTGGACGCAGCCTCATCGCGACCTCCTTTCTCCCATCGCCGTGCCCCACGCGAATGCGTGAGTTTGAACGACGCATTGGTGCAAAATGTTCTTCGTCTTGCGACGCAGCTTAAAGATGCGCTCAGCACGTACACGAGAATCCTGCCCGGGTTTGTCAAGTCTCTTGAGGATATCATGGAGAACATTAACATGCTGCTGCGCGTGCACTCGGGTGGGCATCCCGGCCCCGTCCCCCAGCTCGTCTTTACCGGCCACCCCGACGCGAACAAGAGGGGGCTGCTTCACCTGCTCTTCCCAAGGTTCTTTGACAGCGGGGCTTCCCCGAGGCGGGAAGACGCGCCCGCCGCGCGCGAGGAGGACCCCGCGGGCCTCGCGAACCCGCGCGAGGAGCGGGTCGGCTCCGGCCAGTCCCAGCGAAGGCGGTGGGTTCTGCCGTGCATCGGCCCGTTCGAGGCGGGCTCGCCGGCGGCCCTGCGAGGGGGAGGGGGCGATCCGGCCGCCGAGAGCCCCGCGCCGCCGCTGCCGCCGCTCCGCGATCCCGCGCGGGTGCAGATTTTGCTCTCGCGCGATCCGAAGTCGCCGCCGATGCCGACGAAGCCACCGCTGGCGGAGCCCTATCGCCGAAAGGACCCAAGTGAGGAGCTGTTCCGCACCCCAAGCGGCATCCTCACGATGCGCAATCGCGATGGGAACGATGGCGTGGGCTCATGCCATTCCTCCGAGCCTGCCCGGGCGCCCGTGGAGGGTGGCCCGGGCCACACCACCGATTCGGCCGCCCCCACCTTCATCCGGTCCTCGGACCACCTCCCCAAACTGCAGCCCCCCCCCCTCTTCCTGGATGTCGTGCACGACGACGGGGACTACGCCTCCCATCGCGGTGAGAGCAGGGAGAAGGCCGGGGCTTGCTCGCCCGACCACTCCATGGGTACCTCCGGAATGAAGTACATGCCTTTTTTCTCCCTGGTCGACCCCCTTCTACAGGGCGGACGCGATAGGAATTTTAAGAACAGCTCTACCCGTCCTTCGTTGTCAAATTTGAGCGTTGGTTCCTATACTTCCCTCTTGACGGGTGTCTCGGAGCTCACAAATGGGGCGGACGGGGCGGTAACGAGGATGATGCCGCGTCTTTTGCCCGCAGCCTCTCCCGGCGGCGGCTCGCCGGCCGCGGGCGTGGGCGCGTCGTCCTTCTGCAGCGTGTACCGGCGACACTTACGCACCACGTACACCCATTCCGGAGCCACGAACACCTTTTTCAAGGATCTCATCACCACCGTATTCACGAACGCTCCTGACATTATTTCCGCTAACGTTGCCTCTTCTACGATTACTACGAGTACTAGTACTACTACAAACGCTTCAAAGGCGACGAGTTCTCTTTCCAACGAGGCCAAACCCGTGGGCGTTAGCGGAGACGACAATGGGGGTGCGGGGAATGTCGAGCATAACGCCACTGTAGCCCCTGCGCACGGTTATCCCCCGAAGCCTTGGATCATTCAAGAGCTGAATGAGGGTGTGATCAACAGCGACGGCCCGATCGTCGCGGCTTCCTCCCATTTGGGCCACTCCTACATTCCAGTGAAGGTGCACGGGGATGCTTTTTGCGTTTGCGTCCCGTGCTCCCGAATAGGCCAACCGACGCTGCCGGCGGCCTTGTCCTTTTTGTTTGGCCCCTATTCCCCCCCCGCGCTCCTGGAGGCCTGCGAGGCGGTTGGCGCCGGCGGCGGGCGGCGCCGCGATCGCGGGGCCTCGGTTTTCATTCACCCCCACCCCAGCCCTCACGCGTGGGGGGGGCGCGCGGGGAGGGGCCCCGGGCCGTCGGGCGAGGCCGCGGGCGGCGAGCGCATCGCGCAGGCCTCGCCTTTGTGGGGCGCGACGCGTCGGCCGCTCGTCCGCTCGCCGACGGCCTCCGACTCGGGCGCGGCCGATCCCCCGACGAAACGCTCCTCAGAGACCTCCCCGGACTCCGATTTCCATCGCCGCCTCCGGCAGGCGATCACCGCCCACGCCTTTTTTCTATTGACAGGGGCTGACGGCGTTTGCGAGGAGGGCGCCGACGTCTTGCCGAAGTCCCACGGCTCCGCCGGGGGTGCCCTAAATCCGTGCGCGATACGCGACGATGCGAACGGGGGGGGCAGGGAAACCCTCGGCGGGGCGGGGGCTTCGCACAAGGATGGCCATGGCGACGATGCCCTATCGCAGAGACCACCATACTGTTCGTGCATCCAAAAGCTGGTGCTGCGATATCAGGAGCAAATGAGGGAACTCTATGGTGTCCATATCCACCCCAGCCAAATCATTCCGATCAGCGCCAACTGCAGCCCGCTTGCCTGGGACTTGCTTTGGTCTGCTTACTGCGCACGGAGCTCTCGGAAAGAGGTATCCTCTAACCCATGGAACGTATTCGAACTCCCGCCGAGTCCACTGGTTTGTGATACACTTTCCTCAAACGCCTCCAACAACTGCTCTCCTGGGGTGGCGTATACTTCGTTTCGGCAATCTTTATTTCTGAACCGATCCGAGGTAGCGCGCAAGAGGGATTCCAAAAATGTCGACAACCAGCAGGATCAAGCGAGCTCGCCGAAGGAGGATATTTCAATCGATAATGTAATGCCACTGCCGAACACGCAGAGGCGGTGCTCCGGGACGAACGGCATCCTCAGCTCGCCTCATTTTTTTAGTAATTCGGGCTTGTTCTCCCGCAAATCCTCCCAGCGGAGCAACATGAAAGAGCCGTCGAGCGGTCTCGGCGCTGCCGTGCAGCGGTATCTAAAAGAGGTATGCAGTACGACCCTTCCACTGCCGTGTTCGAGGTCCGCGTCGCCCGAGAACGGGGCCGTCGTGGCCTCCGAGCCGCAGCTGCTCTGCGAGGACATGATGTTGGTGACCCCGTTCTCCTCCTCCGCCTCCTCCTCCCCGACGCATCGGGTGGTGCTCTCGAGCGCGGCCTTCCCCAAACTCGACGTGGACGACGCGCTGGTGCAAAAGCTTCTCCAGCACGCCTACGACCGAGTCCTGCGCCGCAGCGGCGTGGTCGACCTCCAGCGCGCCATTGACCACTTCGAGGCGACCGCCCACACCTACGCGACCTCGAAGGCCTTCCTCCGGCTGGCGATGTGGTCGGCGCAGCTGATCCCGGCCCTACGCGGCGCGCGCTCCCCCCGAGCCCAGAGCTGCCAGAGGCAGCAGCAGGGGATCGCGTCCTCGGAGGCCAACTACGCGGAGCTGCGGGCGATCACGTATAAGGCCGTCCACCAGCTTTCACCGGAGCGGTGCACCGCCGCCATCGAACGACGGATGCAGCTCTTCTTCCGAGGGCTCGCTCAAGATTTTTTGTGGGATGTACGCGTGATGCTGATACTCCAACAAAAACCCGTCAGCTCGGCCTGGACGTCCTCGCCCGAGCTCCACGCGGCGCTCGAGCGGCTGTGGAAGAGTTTTGCGCAGTTCCGAGCCTTTTCGATCGAAGAGGACTGGGAGTATCGCCACCGGCTGCTACGCTACGAGCTCTGGTGCGCGACCTTGGATTACAAGCAGGATTGCGCGAGTCGTGGAAAGGGGGCCGACCCCGATCTCGGGCTGCCGACCGACGCGGACGCCGCCTTTTCGTCGTCGGCGCCAACACCGCGGCGGTGCGGCGCCGACGACGTCGAGGCCTCCTACCCCACGCGCATCCTCGAGCTCCGCACGCGCATCCTCGAGCTCCGCGCGCGCCGCCGCCGCCACGAGTACCGCCTGCTCGTCAAACTCTCGCAGGTGAACACGGAGCTGATCAACGCGTTCACGGCGGTTTGCGCGGGGGAGCTGCCGGGGATGCTGCGGTGCGTGCAGGAGGAGGTGGCCGCCCTGCGGCGCCGCTACGCCGGGGTCTACAATGACGCCGCGCGGCTCTACCCCAGCGCCCCCCGCCACCTCCCCCCGGCCGACATGCTCGACCCCCCCCCGACGCTCGGCCCTTTTCTCCAGGGCAGGCCGCACCTCGAGCGGCTCTTCTTCGGGCTGCGCAAGGCCCTCTGCGAGGATCAGATCCGCGCCCTCGCGGCCCTCCATCGTCGCGTCGACTCGGCCGCGCTGTCGGCCACCGGCGACCTCGGCTGGCCCGCGCGAAAGCAGACGATGGCGCCGAGGGGGGGGGACGAGGCCGCCGTCCGCGAGGCCGCGACCTCGCCTGGCGGCCGCCCGAGCCTCGCGCTCTCCTCGACGGACAGCCCGCGCGCGGGCTACGACCCCCCCGCCCTCACCGCCGAGGATATCTTCGCGAGCGAGGAAGAAAAAGAAGAAGAAAAAGGGGAGGGGGGGGAGGGCGCGTACGCGCTCGCGCCCTGCACGCGCGCCTTCCTCGCCTGGGGGCCGTCGGGGGGGGGCGGCTCGCCGCTCGTGAGC
>MJCC01000021.1:175500-219325 GCA_001766655.1 Phytomonas francai
CTTTGTCTGTACCCGCGCCCTTGCCCGCACCCGCGGCTTTGTCCGCGCCTGCGCCTTTGCCTGCACCCGCGCCTTTGCCCTCGCCAGCGGTTTTGTCGACACCCGCGGCTTTTCCCGCCCCCGTATCCTTCCACTCCGTCAAGGCCGCGGACGAGGGGGCGGGCTTGCCCAAGAGCCTGCCGGTGCCCGCCGCGCCGAGCCCTTTTGAGGCGTCGGGCGCCTCCTGCATGGATATCCCCCTCCCCTCCCGGGAGTGGATCACGGCGCCCGTGGCCGTTCCCGTCCCTGTTCCCGTCCCCACACCATCCAATACCTCCGCAAAAGACGTTAAAGGAGAGGAGCGCGGCCATCATCATCATCATCACCGTTCACACGATTTTTGAAACAGCACATAGCGCTGCTTGGGGGGAGGCAGGCGTCTGAAGAAGCGTTTTACGAGTGTGCATACCGACACACAGAGAGGCTGTGAATCGCATCCAATTTGAGAAGATATATTTCGGTAGCTTTTTTCCCTTATTTAGAATTTTGGTGGGGTTCAGACGAAAAGGGTTATTCCTTCTTTTTTATATTGAAAATTTTGTTGTGTTTGCCTTCATCTTTTCAACTATATAGCTCTAGAAGGGAATGGGTGGGTGAGGTAAGCTATGTGTCTAATTCTGGGATGGAGCTTTGTGTGACATTTAAAGAATATTTAGAGTATTTTGAGTTGGACTATTTTACTCGACTCAACAGGGTTACAGATTGGAAGGTTCTGAAAAAATGCGCATTTCCGCATGCTCGATTTGAGCATTCCATCTTCTCTCCGTCATGTGGGTTGCTTTGCGGTCATCTCGTGACAGCTTTTCATTTTCTCGTTTCAAGTGTTCTTGGTTTGAATGTATGGGAGTATACCCATTCTTTTCGTTCTCATGCTTATTTTTCGATGTTTGGCTCACTTCATCGTTTCTCACTTTGTTACTAAAATAAAATAAGAATAAATAAGCCCTAAAATACATCGAGAGCTAATTGAGCGGTTCCCATTGCGTATTTAGATCCGCACACGAAAGGACACCTCATTGACGCGAACCGGTACATTGTAGAGGTTGCTCGATCCAGGGCCCAGCTCAGCGTGGATTATTTTTCTCGATGGAGTCCTTTTTTGGTGTGGAAGTCACGGTGGGGAAACCCTTCAAGCCGAAAATTCCGAGCGACCGTGTGCTCCACGTGTCCCAGATGGCCCTTCCTGCCGGTGCCCGTGATGCCGTGACCTTCCGCGTCGTGCTGGACGGCAAGTCCTTCACCATCGCGACCCTCGACCCGAAGCGAGGCGTCTACTTTATGCGCTTAGACTTTGTGGTAAGTCCAATGCAAAAAGTGTTGTTTGCGGCCGACGGGCCACAGGAAAAGGATAGCGTGCATATCACAGGTTTCACCCAACCCAACGACGATATTGAGGAGGACGAGGAAGAGAAAGAGGAGGAAGAAGAGGAGGAAGAAGAGGAGGATTCGGTAGACGGATCTGATGAGATTTCACAGACTAAGGCTCCGATTCATAGGAAAAATGTCCCAACAGGCAAGGGAAAGCAATTGAAGACGGGTATCAAGGGGGATGGAAAGTCGGGTAGGAAGCGCGAGCGTCGGTAGGCCCACGTGTTTAAACAATAATAATGAATATGCGTATTGCAAAAAATGGATGCCGTCGTATTTAAAGAGTCATGAATAGTAAGGCATGCGACCGTTCCCCCGCCCCCATATAAAATGATCATTTTTTTTTTTTTAGGAGCGATGTGCTACTTTTGCATAACTTTCCCATTTTTTTGTCTTGAACTATTACTTTTTATCCCTCTTTTTCCCTTTCTCCGCCAATTACCCTCTCTTGAATACCCTCATATCAACACAGTAATTAATTTTTATAAGTTTTAATTTTCAATTAAAAACAGATCATTTTTTCTGCTTTTCTAAGCCATCTTTTGATCGTTTTACACACACCCGTATAAGCAATAAAGCATTTCCTCTTTATCTAACCCTAACCATCGACGAAGCATCTATAAAACTCGCACGTCGTTATACTCATTTCCCTCATCGATACTAAACGATAGAAATGGAAGGATTTTACGGACTTGAGGTTGCCGCCGGCAAGCAGCAGGTGAAGCCGAAGATCCCGGAGGGCTGTGCGCTGCGGGTGACCCAGCTCGCCGTCCCCGCGAACGCGACCGGCACCCTCTCCCTCCTCGTCTCCTTCGAGGGCAAGCAGTTCACGGTCGCGACGCTCGACCCGAAGAAGGGCATCTACCAGATGAACACGGACCTCGTCTTCACGGAGGCGCAGGCCGTTTCTTTTGCCGCGCAGGGCAGCGGCGTCGTGCACCTCACGGGCTACGTCCAGCCCGTCGGCGCGGACGACCTCATGAGCGACATGCTCGACGAAGACGAGGACGAGGACGGGGAGCTGGAGGAGGCCCTGGAGGACAGCGACGACGAGGACGAGGCCCAGCCCGCCGCGAAGGGCGCCAAGGCCGGCAAGAAGGTCGAGGCGAAGGAGGACAGCGACCCCGACTTCGACGAGGAGGATGACGAGGACGACGAGGAGGTCGACGAGGAAGACGACGAGCAGGAGGGTGACGGCGCTCTCTCCGCCAGCCACAAAGCCCACGCTCAGGACGACGACGACGACGACGACGACGACGACGAGGAGGACGACGACGAGGAGGTCGACGAGGAAGACGACGATGAGGACGACGAGGGCGACGACGAGGAGGACGGCGACGGTGATGACGACGACGAGGAGGACGACGAGGGTGATGACGACGACGAGAGCGAAGATGAAGCCCCAGCGAAGTTTCAGCGTCGGGAGCAGCAGGGCCGCGGCGGAAACTTCCGCGGTGGGGACCGTGGTGGGAACTTCCGTGGTGGCAACCGCGGCGGAGGCTTCCGCGGCGGTGATCGCGGCGGCAATCGGGGTGGGAACTTCCGCGGCGGTGATCGCGGCGGCAATCGGGGTGGGAACTTCCGCGGCGGCAACCGCGGCGGCGGCTTCCGCGGCGGGGACCGTGGTGGGAACTTCCGCGGCGGCGACCGTGGTGGGAACTTCCGCGGCGGCGACCGCGGTGGCTTTAGGGGCGGGAATCGCGGCGGTAACTTCCGAGGCGGCCGCGGCAATTCTCGGGGGCGCCACTAACTCGATATCCAGAAAAGGCGACCCTCTCGGGAAAGAGGCACTGACACAAGCTTAGAGGCAAAGATAAATGGTTTCGTTTATATAACATAATCCTTTAAGGTTGTCGAAGGGAGTATGCAAAGAAAATGTTAAGGAACCCAAACGCTTTTCATTTACACTGATACACACATGCACATGGTATTTCCAAGCCATATAGCATAAGAGGATACATCTTTGGTAACTCTACTAATCATCTTAATAAAATGGATAAAAGATGTAAGATACGAAAAAGGAGGGGTCTTCAGTTTGGACCGAATTTATGAACTTGCCACAAAGAGCCTTTTTAATCGCGACATCCCCTTCCCAGAGATAAGTTTTTTTTTTTTTTAATCTACGAGCAGTGGCCAAGAGCTTTGAGCATATATATAAAAAGCATATAATTCAAACTGACAAGACGTAAATGCGATCTTTTTTTAATTTCAATTTTTCGTTAAAAATTTTTCTTTATATATGTGTTCTCATGCAACCATATCCGGAAGATTGGCGCATGCATGGTAGATAATAAAAGGGGAAAGGAAATAATAAAGCGTAACTTTTCTGAGACCCCAGCCGTGGAAGACGGCGCGTAAACACGAGTGTAAATCTAAGCAGTTGAGTTCTTTTTCATTTTAAGAAATCGATAATAAAAGAAGCATGATATAATTTTAAAGTAAGGCTATGAAAAGGAATAAGGTCATATCTTTTTCCCGCTTCCTTGTTAAGAGGAGGAGGTGAACACATTTGTTGAGAACATGCATAAGAATATGGTTAAATGACTGCTTTTTGATTCGTATTACTCTCCTTGATTTGTTGTGTTTTCCTCCCCTCATTTAGGCTACATATTTCGACCCTCTTTTGTTTAGGTCATCATTTTATAGAACTCTTTTCAACAAAAAAATCTAACGCTTTCAGCTTTCTTCCCTTTCATTCGTTTCTCTTTCTAAAACGGGCTGTAGTCAATCATGATGGAGCAGTTTCATGCTTTTCAGGTGTCTCCTGGTAAGGAGCACACGCTGGAGGTGCTACCTCAGAACGGTTATCACCTCTCTATTGTCTCCTTCCCGCACGAGACGAAGGGCGGCCGCACAACGCTTTACGTCTCAGTCGAGGGGAAATCGCACGCAGTGGCTACCCTTGATTTTGCAAAAAATATCTTGCAGGTACCCCTAGATTTGGTCTTTAATGGTTCCCAAAGGGCCGTTTTCCATGCCAAGGGCTCGTCCGCGGTGCACTGCGTTGGTTATATTCGCGAAATCGACATTGATGGAGACGATGGGCTTTCTCCTTTTGGCTATGATGACGATGAGGAGGAGGAGAACGAGGGCGATCAGACAGCTCCCTCAAACAGGAAGGCTAAAATTGAGGCCATGAAGTTCCTTAAAAAAGACGACAAAAAGGGAGAGGAACACCACTCAGACAATGACTATGAGGAAGAAGATGATGATATCGACAGCGACGAGGAGCTGGAAACGGACAGCAACGAGCAGGATCCGACGCAGGCCCCTCCTTCATCGTCCGACGATGACGAGGAGGACGACGTACATGTCGACCATGACGTTTCCGATACTGAGGACTCGGATATTGCTGACGATGGGATGAAGCCGTCCTCTGATGATGAGGATGCCGAGGATGTTTCTTCAAACCCTCCTGATGTATCTTCGGATGATGAAGAGGATGAAGATGAGGAGATTGAGGATGAGGAGATTGAGGATAAGGCGCCCCCAGCGAAGCTCTCTCGTAATGAAAACAATTCCCCGCGGCGCCAGCAGCAGTCGGCGAAGGGCAGCCCACCAAAGCAGTCCCCGAACAGCCCGCCAAAGCAGTCCCCGAACAGCCCGCCAAAGCAGTCCCCGAACAGCCCGCCAAAGCAGTCCCCGAACAGCTCATCAAAGCAGTCCCCGAACAGCTCATCAAAGCAGTCTCCGAACCAGGCCGCTCATAAGGCTGGTGGTAAACGCAAGCGCGGCTAGATAGGAAGCTTTAGCACCTAACAGAGCATCGAAAAGCCTCATAAAGAGGGTGTTTTGAAGTCCTGTTAACCGAGAAAACTATTTAAGGTTAAAATTTATCACCTTTTTAAGTTACACTTCCTGTTTCAGTTTATAATGCCCAAATATTAATTAAATTGGGAATATTATAAATAGGGAAAACAATTAATTCATTTCTGAAAATAAGTTGACGACTAATAAAGAATAAAATTGTTGTAGATTAACACAATATTATGTCAGCATAGCTGATAACCGTGTCTTCTTATACATCTTCACGTCTTGTTGATAACCCTTCCAAAACTCGGCTTGTCCTCCCCTTCCCCTTTCTACAGTTGCAATATTACTTTCCTGATAGTCTTTGGTTTGTAATTTTTTGAAACTTACTAAGTGCTTTCATCGAAAAGGTACTTTTTACTTATTGAGCTATCTTTTTCTTTTATTTTTGTTGATGGTATGCCAAAATGCTTGAAAACCCGTCGCCGCAGGTATACGATGTCTCTCTAGGTATTACGCGCACCCCCGAGGAGCTTGCTGCCGAGGACGACGACACCGTCGAGGATCCTATTGACAGCCTGGAGGTCTTCGAGTACATCCGGCGCATTCGCGACCCCGAGCATCCGCACACCCTCGAGGAGCTCAAGGTGCTGGAGCCGTCGCTGATAACGGTGGACTGGGCGCGGCGCCGCGTGAAGGTGCTCTTCACGCCGACGGTGCCGCACTGCAGCCTGACGGCCGTCATCGGGCTGAGCATCCTGCTGAAGCTGCAGAACGCGCTGCCGCAGTACACAAAGGTGGACGTGTACGTCACCCCCGGCTCCCACATCCAGGAGGAGCAGGTCAACAAACAGCTCAACGATAAGGAGAGGGTCGCCGCGGCGCTGGAGAACCGTAGCCTGTTGAGTGTGGTCGAGACGTGTATTGCGGATTCTGAGTGAGGGGATTAGGACCTTGCTTCTTTCCATTTTTTTCTCTTATGTGAATGCGCGGGGGTCGAGGGAGAGAAAGAAATTTGCAAGGTGCTTATGCTAATATTACTGGTATAAAATATTTACATAAAACGTACTTTTTTCTTTTTTTTACCCGTAAATAATTTGCGGATGTCACAACGAAAATCGCAGGAACATCGATTACATCTTTCACGAGACGATAAATTTTGTTTGAATTCTATAGAGTTGACGTAGATGGGACTTGATGCAGGGACTTTCACATTATACACTTCCTGATTGCTTAGTTTTTTTTTTTAATGTGTGCGCCTTCTGATCACGATCTGGTGGTCCTTGGGGTTCTCCAAAGTGCATTGAACTACGTAAATCTATAGACGTAGCTACTATATATATACATATATAATGAGAGACCATTCCATAATAGGTTTGACAGAACCAGAGCTTTCAAGACATTAATCGAGTGCGATGCTTTCTCAGGAATCTTTAGAGCAGTCAGGATCACTCCGTGGCCTTGCTATTCCAGACCACAACATTGAATGCGAATTGTCTTGCAATGATCGACCTCAGTCGTTTACATTGCAAAAACAGCTCCGCAAGGTGGTCGAGCCCCCCACTGCGCAGTTCGTCGTTGATGTGGATGACGACATAGAAAGTATTGCGAACGAGAGGTACGACAACCCCACTCAATGGAAGAGGCAGAATGGACGCGATGAATGTACCGTATCGTCGAGCTCAGAAACTTCAACTTGCACCACGCATTTTTCGACTAGCAGTGATAGCAGCAGCTATCGGAGTCTGCTTTCTTGTGTGGCTAGCGTTGGGGATGGGGGCGCCGGCGTCGGCGTCGTACAGCGAAAGCGGACGCGCGACTCATTGGGCGGTTCCTCGTATGCTTCGTCCACATCCGCGGATAACGGATTCGACTCGGCCGCGGAGGAGAAGCCTCCGAGGGCGCTGGATGTTGGTGGCTGCCTTCTGCTCTCACAGGAGGCGGAAGAGGAGGAGGGCCGCGCCTTGTCGGTATCGGGGGGAGGGGCGGACCCGTTGGGAACCCTCTCCGACGAGCAGCTGTTTGCGTTTCGCCAGGTAGTGCGAGAGGGCCGCTCCGTGTTTATCACCGGCGGCGCCGGCACCGGCAAGTCCTATCTCCTCCGCCAGATCATCGCTTCCCTCCCGGCGACTGCGACCTTTGTGACCGCCACCACGGGCCTCGCTGCGATGAACCTTAGCGGCACGACACTCCACCGCTTTGCAGGCTGCGGCCTGGTGGAGCCCACCGATAACCTCGAGGAGGTGATCGCCAAAATGCAGACTCATCAACGCAGCAGGGCAGCGTGGAGGGCCTGCCAGACGCTCATAATTGATGAGGTATCCATGCTGGATGGGTGGCTCTTTACGCTGCTTGAGCAGGCCGCGCGAAGGATCCGGCAGCGACCCAATGACCCATTTGGCGGTATTCAACTCGTTTTATCCGGCGATTTTCTTCAGCTTCCACCTGTTACCAAACAGCGGCAGCATATTAAGCCTGTCTTTTGCTTTGAAAGCGAGGCGTGGCTTCGGGTGAACCCGCACATTTGCCTCCTTACGAAGCCCTTTCGACAGAAAAATGTTGCCTCCTTCCGTTTGCTGAACCAGATTCGCTTTGGTGAGATGGATACGGAGTCTCTGAGGTTCTTGGCTTCTCTGAGCACGCGTACCGCGGCGGGTCAGCCTCCAAGTGATCATTTAGACCATAAGTACTCTTTTAATCCGCACGATCCAGTTCAGGCGGTAGGAGATCCATCGAGCTCGCGGATCTCAAACCGACCCTCCCTGGTGGATCTATGCGATGAGCCGTCGCTGCGCGCATTCAACGGCTATACTTTACTTCGTTCCAAACGGGTTGAGGTGAATTGCGAAAATGCCTATTACTTCGAACAACTGAACACGGAGGTATTCATGTACCGTGGGTTTCACACAGGGTTAGGGGTGTTCCCCTCGCAGAACATTCAGGAGGTTGTCGAGTTGAGGGTCGGCTGCCGCGTCATGCTGATCAAGAACCACGAGACCGTGTCCAGCCTCGTGAACGGCAGCACCGGCACCGTCAGCGGGTTCGTAGACATCGCCAGGGGCTTCCACTTCCCGGGGTCCTCGCTCACTCGGGAGGACGTCCTGCGTTTGTGTTGTGGTCGGGGGAGGGACCCGGACCGGCGGCACACCAAGCTCCCCATTGTCAAGTTTGACGTGCCGTATCCCTCAGGGGGTGGCCCCTCCCCTTCCTCTGCCCCCGCCCCTCTCGAGATAGTCGTGGAGCCGCGTGCGTGGCTCGAGATGAGCGGGACGACGGTGCTCTCCAGCACCGTCCAGCTCCCCCTCATACTTTCCTACGCCATCACGATTCACAAGTCCCAGGGCATGTCGCTCACAAAGGTGGATATCGACCTGAAAAACTGCTTCGAGGACGGGCAGGCGTACGTGGCCCTCTCCCGCTGCACCGACTTCAATTACGTCCACCTCGGCGCCTTCGACGTGGGCGTCATCGCGCCGAACCTCACGGCGCTGGCGTACTACAAGGCCCTCGCGATCGAACGTCGTCGCGGTCAACAAGGCCAAAGCGAGGGGGAAGGAAAGGGAAAGGAGGAAGGAAAAGGAAGGGGTGAGGGGAGCGTGTCGGCCCGGCTGGACGGCCTGCGGCGGGGCCTCGCACCGGGCCTCGGCCTGGCCGCGCAGCTGCGGCGGCGGGCGATGCAGGGGATGCGGCCCGCCGAGACCGCGCGCAATGCCAAGCTCGTGATGGACGCGAGCGCGCTCTCGAGCCTGATCACGGCGGCGGGGTCCGCGCTCAAGTACGACCTGATTTTTGGGAAGCAGGGCAACATGATGCGGCTGCCCAACGCGGTCTGGCGGTTTCTGCTGGATGCCGCGGCGCCCCCCTGCGAGGGCGGCGATGCGCGCGACGTCGCCGCCGAGGCGCTCGCGCTGATCCAGCGCGCGAAGTCGGATTTCGTCTTCGACGCGCAGGGCGAGGATCAGCGGCGGCCCGTTCCGGTCGACCCGCTGCCGGGGTGGCGGCCCTACGCGGCGGTGCTGCCGCTTTTGGACCCCCACCACCCCCTGCGCGCCCCCCCCGCCGACCCGTCGGAGGGCATCCGCGGCGGCGGGCGATCGATGCCCGAGGAGTCGGCGCCCTCGAACGTGCTGTCAGGCGAGGAATGGCGCTTTGTCCTCAACGAGAACCCGCACGAGACCCTGCTCTGCCGCGAGGTTCTGGAATATTCCATTTATCTGCGAGAAAGGTACGGCCCCGATGTCCGAGTGTGCACGGATTCTCTGACATTGGCGGCTTATTCGATGGCTTTTGGTCTGCAAGTTGTTTCCATGGGATTTTCAGCGTCATCAACTTCGTTGAATGCGCACCTTGAAAGTTAAGACGATGGTAGGATGGAAATCAAGGGAGTGGTGGCGATGGTAGTGATAGAGGAGTGTGCAGTGGGGTGTGTGTGGGGAAGATGGGGCGTGTGTGTGTGTGTGTGTGACCTGTGCAATAAGAGGAATGCGATAATTACTCCTTTTCCTTATTGTTCTGGACTGACCGCGTAAATTCATTCATAGAGGGGGATCAACAATTAAAATGTTGTTTACAAAGGAAGTAAAATAACCTTGATTGGATTTCCTTGTACTCCTCCTTGAAAGGAATAAGAGCGGTTCTTTCCCGTGTTGAGAAGGATACGAGGGTTTAGCGAATTTAGCTACCATTCGCGTTTTTTTTCTGTTCCCGGGACGCAAATTGGTAAAAACCAGGGGATGTGGGTGGGGATGATGCGTGCGTGATTAAGGAATTAAATAAATAGCCCCAGCCGTTTGTCCATAATTTTAACAATATTCCCAATCCCAAGACGCATCCTGAATTGAGGACATCAACCGACAGTGCAGCAGACCTTGTGACACCAGGGCGTTCTTATATATATATTATTTTTAGAGTTCAGCGTGTTATCTGAGCACAAACTACTTTATTCAAAATAATAATAAAAACCGTCTGTCATCATCTTGCCACGTAATCCTTGATTTCTCTACCTCTTATCGTTCTCCTATATTAGGGTTGGGTAGCGAAGGAAAAGGCTCAGCAAATCATCTACGAAAGGTACCGCGTCCGTGACGGCGTGTTTTGATTCCCTCCCTTTTTCCTTTGCTCAGTGGGATATGTTCCTCTGTTCTCTTGTGCGAAGAGTGTCTTCTCTTAACTGCGTTTGCTTGTGTGGCGTCGTGCATAATGTTTCGTCTAGTCACCAGAAAGCGGGAACCCCTGCATTGGAATTTTTACTAACTACACAGTACTACAATGCGGCAAATACCCCTCCGTCTTTGAGTCAATCCTCACCAACTATCGAGCTGCTCAATTCTCGAGCGTCCTCTTTCACCGCATCCGCCACCGTGCTTCTTCCCTCCACCAAAACTGAGAACGCGGCGGATGCATTAACAACGACACCTTTTCCTCCTTCCGTGGTTGAGAAAGAGTGCTACCCCCTTTATTGCTTCGGGACAGAGGCCTTTATTGAATCCCTCGCATTGATCATAAAGGAGAACACAATTTTGTCGGTTGTGGGATCAGCCCGCACGAATACGCAGCGATCCCGCTTCGGCCCGACCTCTCATGCCGCAGTTGTTGTCCTGCATCAACAAAAGCTTCGCTTGACCGAGCACGCCTTGCGGCTCCTTCAAACCCCAGCGATGCCGCTGCTCTCTGCACAGCGCTGTTTAAAACAAGCGATTTTTGAGATGCCGGACAGGGCCCCGACAGAGATCGCCACCACGAATTAGCTTCCCACCTCAACAGGTCGGCCTTCCACATGGGGGTCGAAGGAAAAGGGTGCGGCCAGGTGTTTCCTCCGGCAGTGTGGGGGTGCCAGATCCCCGCGCAACTGTTTCCTTCCGCCAGGCTGCTGAGTGATGGGCATGAAAGGCAACCCAGAGGTGGGGTAGGGGGCAGAATTGGGAACCCGGTGCTCGTGGCTTTTTTTACAATTGGCATTCTGGGTTTCATACTGTACTGCATAGCTGTATAGGCCTCAACGAATTAAAATCGCATCTCGAAAAGGTCTGTTCCCCCCCCCCCCCCCCCCTTTCCCTTCTGAACGAGTAATATCATAATCAGCACTTTCCTAGGGGACGGTCTAGTTTAAGGAAAACAAGCAAATCGATGACTAAAGTCACTTGGAAGCAATTTCGCAATTTTTACGTTTGATTTTGTTGCCAAGTATATGATGTCGTTAGAAGGACTTGTTCATAGGGTCACTTTCGATACTTTATTGGTCTTGGAGTTGTTATATAGAACTTCGAGAGTTGTTTTCATCAATAGACATGTTCTGTCTTTTGCATGTTTTTTTTTAAATTCTGTTTACTTTGGCTCAAGGCTTCTTTTTTTTTCTTTGAGTGGATTAGTTCCAAAAACCATTATGGCCTGGATACTTGAAAGGTGTGACTAGAGCAGAAATTAACCAAAGATCAACCATATTTGATCAAGAGGTTGTAGAGCGTTTTCCTTTTTTATTTTTTTAAATTAAAAATATTTAAGCAATACTTAAGGACATTGTAGATATCTAGCAGGGAACTGTAAGTCTTCACACATCAACATCAAATCGCATTTTCGACATCTAGCGTTACATCAGCCCTCATCTGCTGGCATCAAAGGTAAGCAGTCTTGCTATCAATTAAGATCCCTTTTCTCAAAAGTAATCCGAATAGGCGTAGGACCATAACTTAAAAAAAAATAGGAAAGCATCCAAAGTGACCATAACTATGGACCTGTTATCGGTAATAAATCAGCACATCAATAACCAAAAAAACGAAGCGCGACGGGCCAACCTATCTTTCGTATTGAGTAGTTTGTGCGCGTTTGGGTGTTGCGTGCTCGTTATCTTTTTTGCACCTTGTGGCTACTCGTATGAAGACCGGGTGAAAGCAGGGTCTTTTACCTCTTTTGCATTCTGCACGACCTTTGTCACGTTAGAGGTGCTAATAGTTGTCATGTTTGTACGCGCGTTGAATGCACTGTACCGCGGCCATTTAAGTCTACGACCTTCCTATTTATCTTCAAACTCATGTCTAGTCAACCTGATAACTAAATTTAGGTGCGTTCGTGTGTTGAGTGGCATGCAGCATATTTTTAGATTTTATGTGCTCTACATGTTGGCCATAACAGCATCATGCACAGGTCTTTCTCAGCTTCCTTTTTTTTTATATTTTTTTTTGCAGTGCATGGAGGTGGTTGTATTTGTGGTCTATTCCTTTAGTACCTATTCAAATGTTGTTCTTACAAGAGCGATTGTTTAATGATTGAGGTATCCATTGCAGCAACGTATATATTGTATATATATATATATATATATATATATATATATATATATACATATATTAAACCAGACCTGATCTTTCAGAAAAATTATGTCCTCCACATACGTGGTGTTATCAGCATGGGTCGGGAAGTGAATGGCGAATCGAATCGTCGACATCTATTTGGATATCTACCTTCTCTTCTCTGTTTTTGTGTTTTCTTAGAGCTGCCTTTCAGCTATCAATCTGACAAAAGTGAAAGGTAAAGGAAAGAAGACGCTCTACTGGCTAGCAATATTTTGGTATCTATTCCTATTAGGCGGTAGTGCGTAGATAATTGCGACGTGTTATTTGCTATATATTTTAACATTTTGAATATAGACGTGGCAAGGAGGAATCCTGGGCATGGCGGGCCCTAGTGAAAAGGCGGGGGGCACGAGCGGTTTACTTATTGCGAGGCCCCCCACCCTGCTCGTGACCACGCGCCCCGCACTGCGACCGCATCATCGTGGGCCGGCGTCCCCCTCCCCCCCCGCCCTGCCGCGGCCCCCGGGCGTCCTCGAGGGCCTCCTCCGGCACCTCGTCGACGTCGAGGAGCAGCTCCTGGACGAGGGCGCCGTGCGCGTCGTGCGGGCGGCGCTCGCGCGGCTCCGCGGGCCCCGCGCCCCCCCCCGCCTCCCGCGGCCGCCGCTCGAGGAGGCCGTCGTGGCGTGCCTCTGCCGCGCCTGCCGGGCCGCCGACGCGGACGCGGCGGCCGCCGTTCTCGCGGACTTCCTCGCGGGCGCGGCGGTCGGCGCGGCGGTCGTCTGCCCGGTGGCGGCGGGCCTCGCGGAGCTGCGGCTTCGGYGGCCCGACGGCGACCTGCGCGAGTGCCCCGCGCTGCTCGACGCGGCGGTGGGCCGCGGGCACGCGGGCGCGATGGTCGGCGCGGCGCTCTGCCTGCGGGGCGGACTGGGGGGGGTCCCCGCGGACCTCGGGGCCGCCCTCGCGTGGCTCCGCCAGGCCGCGCGCGTGGGGTACGTCCCGGCGATGCACGAGCTCGGCGTGTGGTACGAGCAGGGCGCCGTCGTCGGGCCCGCCGTGCTCGAGGTGGACTGGGGAGAGGCCCTGCGGTGGTACCGAAGGGCCGCCGCCGTCGGCCACGTGCCCTCCCAGCTCAACTTGGGCAAGCTCCTCTTATCGGCGGCGCAGCAGCAGGCGGCGGTGCGTATCGCCAGCGCCCCCGAGATTCAGGATATGAAGACAAGGTCTCGGGAATGGCTGGAGCGTGCCGCAAGGGGCGGCTGCGAGGAGGCAAACCGGCTTCTTGAGCGCATTTAGTCGGATATTATTCTTTTTCTTTCTCATGCGCGTATGCATCTTGAGTTCCGATCGCGACACAGCGTGCGAATATAATTTCCATCGTGCTTTTTTTTTTTTTTTTTAAACATTCTTTCATCTTTGCGTTTTGAGAAGGGTTTGGCGTCTGATGTACACTTTATCCACAGTCGGAATGAATAGGCGCTTGTTTAAATCCGATGCCACGCGACTTTGATCATGGTCGGCATGGTGGCGGGATAAACGCTTGGTATCGTAGTTCCAAGGCATGTATTCAACTCCGCTTTTTTTTTTTAAAGATATGAAAAATGCTTTAATGCGTACTCTCTACCTTCATCCAAACTAATAGGTAACATCAGCAAAGTTTATCATTCACTAGTTTCCAGGTTCTGTGGTGCGTTGCTTTAAGGGTAGCATTTTGGTAAGACTCGGAGCAACTAGCACTAGCGCTTTTATAGCATTATAATTACCGTGCGACGACACACAGTTTGGTGTGTGTGTCTGTGTGTGCAGGAAAGCGAGAGAGAAGGAGAGAAGGTCGAAGACCCGCCGCCAAAAAATAGCAGCATCTAAAACGTGAGGGCCCTTATGACCACAAACAGCTATATTGTAGAGAACGGCATTATCAAGGAGGTTCGTCCCTTGCGCCGGAAGCATTGGGCAACATGGGTCACCATATGGCCCTTCGTGGTGCTTTATGTAGTAAGCATTGCCCTCTACCATAACCCGGAGCTTGTCTGGGACCGAATTACGTACCTTGTGCACCAGGCATACATCGACTTCCTCCACGCCACCTTTTTCCCGCTTAGCCTCTTTTTACACGTGTTCCTTTCGATGTTCACGATCTGGTCCGTTAAGTTCCGCGCGATTACACTCTATAGCCCTGTACCTCTGGAGAGGCTAGGAGACGCCACGGACGTGCTGGTGGTCACGTACCCGCATAAGGGCGAATCCGAGGTCGTGCCGCTGCAGCAAGAGTCAGACGAGGATTCCCAGCCGTGCTTTGTGTTTCAGCAGCGCAAGTGGAGGTTGGATGACAAGAAGGGCTTATTTGTGAAGCCTACCTTTCCTACAAAGTACCCCTTTTCGCACTACATCCACTGGAAGGGTATCACCACGGAGGCGAACCGTGACAAACAGTTGGACACGTACGGGTTAAACAAAATGGAGGTAACCATCCCCGAGTTCCAAGACCTCTTTGTGGATCATATGCTCTCCCCATTCTTTGTCTTTCAGATGTTCTGTGTATTGCTTTGGTGCCTGGACGAGTACTGGTACTATTCCATTTTCACGGGCGTCATGATGGTGGGCATGGAGAGTGCGACGGTATATCAGAGAATTCGTAATATGCGTATGCTGCGTGATATGGCGGAGATTCCTGTGCGCGATGCCAAGGTTATTCGGAACGGCAAGGAGATGGACATCAAGACCGATGCGTTGCTACCCATGGATATTCTCGTGGTTCCTAGTAACCAGCCATGCCCTGTAGACGCGGTTCTGATCAAAGGCACCTGTGTACTTAATGAAGCCACGCTGACCGGTGAATCGACGCCGCAGCTCAAGGAGGCTATAGACGACATCGATCTCCCCCTCAACATCAAGAAACACACGCGACACATGATATTTTCCGGCACACAAATTCTCCTGAGCAGCGGCCCGAAAGCGGGGCTCGACGAGGGCTCCCAATCCAACGCGAAGGCTTCCAGCAACGCTCTCGCCGTGGTTCTCAAGACAGGATTTGAAACGAAGCAAGGAAAGCTGCTGCGCACCATCCTGCATAGCCAAGGCCGTGTGAGCGAGAACAGCGGTGAGGCCTTCGCCTTCATCGGTGTCCTGGTCGTCTTCGCTTTGGCTGCCAGCGGCTATTTGCTCAAGCACGGCCTGGCAGACCCGCGTCGCAATCGGTGGAAGCTCTTTCTATCCAGCATACAGATCGTCACGTCGGTGGTCCCACCGGAGCTTCCGATGGAGCTCTCGCTCACAGTTAACACTTCCCTGCTCGCGCTTTCGAAACTCTCTATCTTCTGCACGGAGCCATTTCGCATTCCTTACGCTGGTATGGTCGACACGTGCTGCTTTGATAAGACCGGGACCTTGACAACCGATGAGATGCTCTTCGGCGGTGTTGACATGGCCGACGGCAGGCAGTTGTTGAGCAAGCTCAAGGCGATCCCGAAAACGTCCGAAATGGTTTTGGCAACCTGCCACTCGTTGGTCTACCTCGACGAGCATACGCTCGCCGGGGACGAGATGGAGAAGGCTGCCGTGAGCGTTCTTGGTTATCGCGTCGACGACGACAATAACATTCTGTATGATCCAGCATCCGTGAAGGAAAAGGTGGAGGAGAAGTCGGGTACAAAAGGCCAGCTGGCTTCAACCAAGGTAGCTGGAAATTCCAACAAGGAAGATCACAAGCAGCCTTTGGAGAAGCGATTCAAGATCCTCGCGCGTTTCCCCTTCGTGGCATCGCTGCGACGCATGTCCTGCATTGCACGGGCGAAGGATGGTACCTACGTGGTCACAAAGGGGGCGCCGGAGACCATTGCCGCCCTCTGCCCCGGCGCTCCGGCGGATCTCTTAAAAGTTGCGGAGCAGACCGCTTCGAAGGGGTATCGTGTAATCGCACTTGGCTATCGCCGCCTGAGCGAAAAAGAGAGTCGTTCGGATGGCATCGCTGCTCTGAAACGGGATGACGTGGAGAAGGAACTGAGCTTCGCTGGGCTTGCAGTTTACGTATGCCCACTCAAGAAGGATGCTCGTGAGACGATTGAGAATCTCGTGGGTAGCTCACATCGTTGCGTTATTATCACTGGTGATAGCGTGCAGACTGCGATATCCGTCGGGAGAGATGTATCGATGCTGTTGTGCAAACGACAGCTAATCGCGAAGGTGTGTGAGGATGGTGCGGTGAATTGGGTTGACGCCACTACGGGTAGTATCGAGAAGGGCACCGCGGAGAGCATCATTGCAAACACCTTTGTGTACTCTCAAAAAAAGCTTAAACCGCGGGAGAAGGAGTGGGACCTGTGCGTCAGTGCGGAAAACATGCCATCCGAGGCGTTCGAAAAGATCGTGAAGGACTTTAGTGAGTGCGTCGCGGTCTGGGCTCGCTGCGCTCCTTCTCAAAAAGAGGAGATCATCACGGACCTGAAGCTAAAGAAACACATTGTGATGATGGCTGGCGACGGCACCAACGATGTTGGCGCGCTCAAGCAAGCCCACGCCGGCATTGCTGTCCTAAATTCATCCTCGGTGCAGGCGAAAGCTGCAGATGGGGATGCGCAGGTGGGTCCACAACCGCACAACGAGCCCGACGTACCTGCCGGCTTGCTGGTGCCACCAAACTTTCATTTCACCGTGGTGCCCCCGCAGCCACCCGCAGGTTCCTCCTTTAGTGAGGTAATGTCCTTCAAGATGGCCGAGGCGAAGCGCAAGGCGGAGATCGCGCAGATCAAGAAGTGGAATGTGAAGCTGAAGGAGGCCCAAAAAGCCAAGGAGGATGCCAAGGCCGCCGCGCTGCCGCCGCCGTTGGGCGCCGCCGCGGAGGGCTCTGAGTTCCTCATGGAGTCCATCTTCAACACTGAGGACGACAACTTCGGTGGGGCGCCGATGATCAAACTCGGCGATGCGTCCATCGCGGCCCCCTTCACCTGCCGCTCCAAGGCGCTCACGTCGGTGTGCGATATCATCCGGCTCGGCCGCAGCACCCTCGTGACGACGCACATGATGTACAAGATCCTGGCCCTTAGCTGCCTTAACTCGGCCTACTCGATGTCGGTGCTCCACCTGGACGGGGTAAAGATGGGCGAGAAGCAGATGATCCTCTCCGGGGTTATCCTGTCGATCTGCTTTATGTTCATGTCGCGCAGCAAGCCCCTCACACGCCTCTGTCCGCAGCGGCCCGTCACGCGTGTCTTCCACCCTTATATGGTCTGCACAGTCTTCCTCCAGTTCGCGCTCCACCTCTACTGCATGATAACAACCTCACGAATGGTCGGCGAGGTCGATGCAGAAACCATACTCGAGATGAAGAAAGACGGCGAGGGAGAATCGTTTAAGCCCACGCTACTGAATTCGACAATGTTTCTCATGACGACACTCATGTCTGGAACCATCTTTGCCGTGAACTACCGCGGGGAGCCTTTTATGCAGAGTATTTACAAGAACCGCCCCATGTTCTTCGCTCTTATGTTTCTTGCACTCGTTATCATCTCCTTTGCTACCGAGTCCGATCCGGAAGTGAATAAATTATTCGAGATTGTAGCCTTTCCATCACTGGAGTTTCGTACTCGCTTTTTGAAACTGCTCGCATTGGATGCATTTGGGAGCTACGCGATTGAGAAATCCTGTCTATTCCTCTTTACAGATCACTGAACAGTTGAGGTGGCGGGTATAGATTTGCGCACATGAGTGAATCGGTGGATCATTCGTATACTGTCGTTGAAATAAAATAATTTAATCCCCAATGCCATTTCTACACGAAGGGAGAGGGTGTGGTGTGTGTGTGTGTGTGTGTTTGTGTGTGTGTGTGTGTGTGTTTGTGTGTGTGTGTGTGTGTGTGTGTGTGTGTGTGTGTGTGTTGGGAGGTAGGACATGCAAACCTTTCTGCATATGCTGCTTTATTAAGAATAAAAAATTAAGTATTGACTGGGCTTTGGCGTTATCCTGATAAGCTTTTTCCTCCTTATTGATAATAATAATAATAATATTAATTATTATTGATTATTATTTTTTCTGAAACAATTTTTTGGAAGATACTTGAACTTTTCAAGGAAATGGAAACAACAACTTTGATAATCGCTACTTCTCTTTGACGATAGAGGCGACCTTTTTTAAAAAAATCTTTTATGATGCTTAAAGTGCGACAATTTGATTCCTATACTAGCCTTTTTATCTTCCTGAAATCTTTTCTGTTTTACAAACGAAATCCCTTCCCCTGTGTAGGTATCCCATTGACACCGACTGGCTCTTTGTTGAAATAGATTTTTCAAAGAACTCGAATACCACGCACTGGCTTCTATGGAGGCATCAAATTCAAGCTGCCCTGCAAAGCCACTAATGGCAGTAGATCAAGACTCTGAAGGTACACATACCAACATTGGGAGTGGTAATATCCTTAACCAATGCGAGCAGGGGCATACTAAACCGAGCTCAACGTTTGATACTAATGCCCAGGCGTACCTGGAGTCGACTGTGATGGACACACTCACTCAGGGGCTTGAGGATTTGTGCCGTGTGAAACCTGCCAATCCAATTGATTACTTAGCTTTTTACTTATTACGGCGCTCCCCGTCTAGCAATGTGGTCGAAGTACCCTATTCCGATACGAAGCCGCAAGTACAGACTACTTCGCCCTCAGGGATTTGATAGTTTTTATGAGTATCTGAAGAACTTCTATCGTTCTCTGTTTCCTTGTTATGAATGAGGCAAGTATTAACCCCATGTCCCATGTAAAATTGCATTTAGGTATATCAATTGCGTGCTCTCGCAATGAATATCAACCACCACCGCCTCAACCGAAAATCACAATGGGAGTTTCCTTTAATTATGCATTTTTTCCTTTGTGCGTGTATGTACAAAGTAGAGTGCGCTATTATTGCGCTGATCATCTCAATTTTCTCTTGCTTTCTTCATTTTCTATATTGGCGTTTTTGTTTGCCATTTTCATGGATTATTCATTTTTCTAGACTCTGTGTTGCATGTGGCGGCGTACTTTGGCGGTGCTTAATCTTGGAATTCTCCCGCTTTCCGTTTTTTTGAGGCAGAACAGCGGTCATGAGCTGAATTCCCAATCTTCACAGAGGGCGTCAGAATGTGTGGGATTACACGCTGGGAGTATTGTTTTGAAAAGCAATTCATCTTGTATTTATGAAAACTTGACTCTGGAAGAGGCCCTCATGCGAGGTATAAGATTTCCTAAAGATAGAAGCCTTCTGCTTCTATACCGCAACCGCCCATGCGTTGTAGTCGGGCGCAATCAAAACATTTACCGAGAGCTCTCCGTTCGGCGATCCCACAAGGAAAGGGTCGCGATAGCGCGTCGCTCCTCGGGTGGGGGAGCGGTTTATCATGATTATGGGAATGTGTGCTTCTCCTTTATAACCTCACGCGATGACTATGCGCCGGAAAAGACAATTCAGATTCTTCGGCTGGCACTTTGCCACGCGTTTGGGATCGATGCTGCGCGACTGACTACCACTAAGCGATGCGATTTATTCTTGGACGGGTTCAAGATCACAGGCTCGGCGATGCGTGTGCAGCAATCTATCGCTCTCCATCACTGTACGCTGCTTGTGAACTCAAACCTCGAGCAGGTGGGTTCCTATTTGCGCCCCGAGGGCAGGTACATCAGCTTCAACACCACGTCGGTGCCTTCTGTGAGATCTCCCGTGACCAGCCTCAGCGCACGGGGTGTTGGCGGTGGCGTGCTGGACACGCCTGGCGCTGTTCAGCTTGTTGAGGACGCTGTTAGTGATTTCTTTCTCAGCTGTGGGGATGATATCATTCGCCACGAGGCTCCATGGGAGCTGCAACCACAAGAGGTTAAGATTGAGCCACCCTTGGCAAAGAAGGAGCGGCGTGTTGTCGTCGACACAAGGGGTGCCGTGTCCAGGGACGAGCCGCTTCTGAATGGAAAAGGCTACCGTTTCATGCGCGGAGACTGTGACTCGTTTCGTTCCGAGTTAGACCGCATTTCGTGCGCGGACAGGTTTTTTTCGATGCCACCCTTCACTACAGAGGTTGCCATCACCGTGGAGGCGTACCATCAGGCCCTCAAAACGAACCTACTATGGAGCTCCCTGACAGGCTCTAAGCTACCTCTTTTTGGCTTAACGGAGCGCGATTTACTCGAGGAATTCTCGGCCATGCTCTTCAAAGAAACCACAGCGGAAACGGAACCGTCTGGTGTTCATGAAATGTGGTCTCTTGTGATACAAACAGCTGTGTCACACCGCTTAATCACAGACGTGCGTGTGAGGCGCGTTTATCCGTCGGCATTGCTAGAGCATACACTGAGCATACCAAACACACGAACAGTTTTTTTTGAAAGTACAACCACGAAGGGTAGTGACGAAGAGGACCAAAAGGGCTTGCAGGGGTCCGTTGTGAGGCCCATTTCCTGGCTGGAGAGCTTTCTACAGATCCTCCTCACGGGAACGTGTTGCGACTCAGCGTTGCCCGGGTTCGACGACGGCGTGACCAAGGGCCGCGATGTCGAGATGTTGCTGCAGGGACTTCGACTAGAGATGGCATTGGCCCCCAACCAGGGGCACTTGGCGAATCTCCCAGAAGACCTTGTGGAAGATGCATTACTTCTGATGATTTATGGTATTCTGAAGTGTTGGCGAGATCAAAACGTCTTTGACATCTCTCCGGCATAAATCGCATACGAAGTATATATATATATATATCGAGTAATGTATTAAATGTTAATGTGCGTAAAATTGATATACTTACCTGGAACAGAGATTTATTTCTCTTCGACAGCATACATATCATACGAAGATAAGTGTTATGGTTGTTACTACACCAGAGCTATGCGTTAACATCACAAAAGGGGCACTCCCTTATTCGCGTTTAATTTGCCTTTTGAATCTAACAAATACCTTTTTTTTAGATCTCCCTTTCATTGCTTCTATCGACATTGTGCGTGTGGCTCTTAATCACACCAAACTGTTCGAATCTATTTGAAAAGTTAGAAGGAGGGGATAAATACAACTAGAAAATGAAGAAGCTGGTACCGATTGAACTTTTTCGTTCTAATCGCTCAGCCACGTTTCGTCTAGCGGTTTGCTCATTGAGTGCAGAGCGCCTTAGTGCCTGTTCTCGTGCGAGCTCCTCGATTCGGCTAAGCCCATCTGTTTTTTACGTGGGGTCCTCCACTTTTCGCCACTACGCGACAACACCTCGGTTCGCCGCGGTGGGTGCACCACAATATCAATGCAGTGAGTGTGGCAAGGCGTTCCGTCTTCTCAATGCCCTTAATCATCACATATTAACGAAACACGCCGGCCAGGCCAAAGCTTTAATCAACCGAGACGGAAAAGTTGAAGAGGTCGCAGTGACCCCGACCATCCAAGGGTCTCCTTCGTCAACAATGGCGGGCATAGTGCCACAACCACCTCATCTCGGCATGTCGATGACTGGAAGTGGAGACACCACAGGTGCTTTTCCCGGCTTATTTGCGGCCCCTCTCTGCGGCACCACATTCCAGCAAGCGGGAGCAGTGGATGCTGGTGTTCCCTCATCTTCACAACAAAATGAAGTCAAGACGGCACAAAGGATGGAGCCCAGTGCGCTGGGCGACACTCCAGATGGCGACGCAGATAAGCGCCGGTTTGTGTGTACTATTTGCCAAAAGCCATTTCGTCTTGAGGCCGCGCTGCAACACCACTATCAGGCGAAGCATAATATGGAAATGCCCTCGCCCACTTCAGGAACTGGTCACAGCTCTAGCGCTACCGGAGAGTCGAGTGCTAGCCTTGTGCAAGACGCAGCTTCTGGCTCTAGTGCTGCGGAGGAAACAGACAGGGCCTCTAGTAACTACCAGCAGTACGTGAGAGAACAGGATGGTGCTCTTATGCAGGCCCCCCAGTACCACCTCGACGTGGCGCCAAATGCTCCAGAGGAAGGCGATGTTGCGGTTCACTGGCGCTGTGTCAATCATTGCGTTCTAATGGGGGCAGTACAGGATATCCAGGAGGGCTACGTCTTCGAGGATCATGTGCTGCAGTTCACATTGGTGACTGACTTTGCAGGCCCCGCGCTTGGAGACCCAGATAAGGACTTTCATACCGTTCGCGTCTACGGTGATGCGTTCTGGAAGCCATTTAAGGAGCAGCTTGAAGAGGGCAACTATTGCGTAGTGACAGGTCGATTGCGCATGGTCCCACAGTTCGATACTAATATGAAAAAATACTATCACTACCCCATACTGCAGGTTGAATCAGGGTCAGGTTGTATGCTAAAGTTGTGATAGAGAGGAAAGGTGAAGAGGCTGGGGTCGATTAATTCGACACGAAAGGCAGGAACAGGTAGTTTCTTGCTTGTTTGGTTTTACTAACGGTGATTTTTTTCTGAATATTTTAAATATTGGATGCTTAGAGGTGATAAGTATTGCTCTTGTGTTCAGATTATAGTTGGTTGCAGGGGAAGTAACTTTTCTTCCTATCTTCATCTCTCCTATGCTCGTTACGTACTAAATGCATTGATTGTTCCAGTATTATTACCTCCTCAAACGTCCCCTTGCGCGTATTTTTACTCTGTTGTTTATAATCGGAATTAGAACCCCCCCCCCCNCCCCCCCTCCCTCCTTCCTCTTCCAAAAGAAAAGAAACACTAAAAAGCGTGGCAAACAAACGGAAAAGCGATCCCAGGGGAGCGTTGGAGGATAAGCTTAATGTTGGATGGAGGTTCGGTGTCTATGCATTAAGACCAAAGCAAGGGCGGCATGTTCGTTCGGCAACGAGGTTTGGCTTGCCCTCCAAAACGGTGGCCTCGGAGTCTACGACGCAGAAACATGCAAACAGCTCAAATATATACCAATTACTCTTGACGGCTGCAAGAACTCTCAAATAAGGCGAGTTTCCGCAGTGCTCAATGAGGTATGGGCTGTTACTTCTGTTGGGGATATTTTTTCTGTGGACGGGCGAAGCTACAAGGTTAAAGGCAACTTAAAGGTTCCTGGTAGCGACAAGAAGGCGGAGCTGATTGATGTGTCTTTCAATGGATGCTTGGTTGTCCTAGCCTCAGAGGCTGGTTCTGTATTGGCACTCCATCCGATCACGAAAAAAATGCTATTTTCGATCCCCACGTCGGCTTCTTGCACGGCGGTGGTGCAGTTTTCGTCAATGATCGCAGCAGGTGATCGCATGGGAGCACTATATTTGTGTGATACACTGACACAGAAGTGCTTGTTTATTCATACTGAAGGCAAGAGCGACGTTCTCAAGTTGCTATATGAGCCCACGCACAACAGGCTCTGGGTGGCGCGTCGCAACGCTAATATTGACTTGTATGACTTTGAACCAAGTGACAGTAGATTCTTATTCTACAAAAAGTTACCTTCAATTGGTGTTGTGACCGGCATGGTGGCAGTGGGTGGGAGGGTAGTTGTGTCGACGTTCGAGAAACAGCTTGCTCTCGTGGATGCAGCCAACGCACGAATCTTGCACATGCGTGCAGACATCCATAAAATGTTTATTCACGATATTGTCAAAGTGCGCCACACGGAAAGTGCCGAAGTATGGAGCCTAGGAAACGACGGCACAGTCTGTGCGTGCGTGGTGAACGGTTGCGCTGAGCCAATATATGTGCCCTCCCTTATAGATAACCAACCACCACTGAATGCGTCGCCGAGGTCAGGGATTAATGTTACGGAGGCCGAGGATAAGCCTCTTACGACGATGCCTACGGTATATGAGCAGAGCAAACTCTTTGATGCCTTGGATAATCTGCGTCGAGCCCGCGAAGAGGCACAAGAGATGCGTTTGCGCTCCACGAGACTAGAGGAGTTGCTCAAAGTCAAGAATGATGAGCTCGCAACAAAGAGCAAAGAGCTGAAAGACCTGGCGGATCGCGTAAGTGCGCTCACTAAGAATATAACGGATATTACGATCGAAAAGCAGTGTATCGAGCGCGAACGTGCGGCGATTCAATCCGAGCATAACCTTGCAAAGAGCGAAGCTTCGCGAGTGAGCGCGGAGGCAACGAACGAAATGACTCTGAGAATTCGTGCAGAAGAGGAAGTGTCTCAGAAAAAATCGCATATTATTCAGATGGAGCAGCGCCTCTGTGATGCGGAAAGTCTACTAGCTTCTATGCAGGCAGAGAACGCACAATTGCGTGAGTCTGTAGGTAACAGCGGAGTATCCAAAAGCGCCGGCGGGGGGGCAGAGCTGCCAATGTGTGGAGCACCAGCTCCAGCTTTGTTGGAGCTAGAAAAGGCACTGACACTAAACTACTCATTCAGTTCTGCGCTGAATTCCATGGAGTACACCCTTCGTCGTAAAGAGGAAGAGGAGAAGGATTTGAATATGTTACTTAACGCTTATCGCCTCAAGGCTGCAGACCATGTCAAAGATTCTTGCCTTTCTGCACTGCTTATTGCGACCATCACGCGGTGCCCGGAGCGGTTTGAATTGCACTGCCCGGACCGGATGCTTTCAGAATTTCATGCGTACACCAACCCTTTTATTAACTTCCTTGACTCCTTGCGGAATGGAGATCCAGAAAAATACCAGGGTCTAATACACCATCTTCACCAAGATGCCATCGGTTCGTCCATGTCACTCGAAACACAGGAGCGTTTAGATCAGCTCCTAGTGCTGGCCTTCAAGAAGGGAGACTTGGTCGGCGCCGATGCGTTGGCAGCCTTTAGGAGGGGTATTTCTAGCCGCACAGCTAGCAACAGGATTGGGGGCCCTGTGCTTAGTCCACTGTCAGTCTCGACAAAGCAGAAACCACCACCAAACGGGACAGGTGGTGTTTCCAGATCTTTTTCACCCACTGATTTTCTGGGAGCGGAAACTGTGAGTAATTCTGCCGTCCCCATTATAGCGTCCGTAGGCGAAAACACTACGAGTGTTTCTCCTCACCCTGTACAGACCCTCACGAGCAAAACGGACATTAAAGAGTATCGTGAGGTCTTTGAATTCATTTTGTATACTAGACACCCGCTAGTGGAGCATTTAGTTCATTTGCACCAGTGGACTGTGAATCTGAAGCATAAAGTCGAAGCACTCTCATTGGAAGCTTCTTCGACCTCAACATTTCTCATTCAGAGTTCAACTTCCACTTCGGATTCTTCCAAAGTGGATCTGAAAAAGTCCCTTCAAGACATCAGACCCATGATAACAGAGATTGATGAACTCGTTTCCTTCGTTGTTAGCAATTACCTCACTGCTGTAGAGAAGCAGCGGCTAAGCGTAGGGTAAATATCATATTTACACAGAGCATATATCTTTTTCTTACCTCCTCCCCTCCTTCCTACTCCTTCCCCCTTCCCAAACAATCAAGTCAGAGTGTGCGCATGTAAACGCTTTCCTGATCCTCATACCAATGTACTTTTAAAAAAATGTTACAACGCCTATTCCCTGTTTATGTTTTTTTCTTCCTTTACCTCGTTTATATTTTTAGTAATATAACCTATGGATAGTGAGATGATGTATGCATACTTTATATAACGTCGATATTTAAGCAAAAATTCATCTCGAACATCTATATTTTCCACAGTTAAAACTCACTCTTGAGGAGATTCGATTTCTGTTGAGGCCAGTCTTAAAAAAAGTCAACAGGTTAAACTATCACTTCCTTTTTTTTTCTATATGTATGATCACATATCTTGGTAGGGGTTGTATCTCTTGAATAACTCAAAAACTGTAGAAAGGTAGTGAGGCATGCCGCGCGATGGGAACCTTGCGAATGCCCTGCCCTCAGATTCAGAGCTGAGTGCAACTTCTGGTAGTGCAAGCGACGATCGTGATGCCTCAGAGTCATCGGTTTCGCCAGAAGTTGAAGGAAGGCACGAACCGATGGAGTGGAGTCATGGGCTTGTGGACTACGAAGAGCAACAGGCAGCCGCTGTGCACCAGAGCCTTAGGATGAGCCATGAACACCGCCTGCGTCGGTTGCTTTCCCAGCGCCGCCTTGCACACCCGGAGGCCGCGCGGGTGGGTGACTCATACGCCTTTTTTCTCCGACCAGAACATCTCGGCGAGGATGACGCCGTGCTTCTTCAGACCTTCTCAAACGCTGATTTCTTTAAGAGTCTCTTGGAGGTGGTTCGAACTTCTCAATTGACAGGCAGCGGCCGGGTTGACACGGTTGTCATGGATGAGATGCTCTACAAAGCAAACCCCCTTTTCCGTGAAAAATACGCAATTTTAATGAGGGCTAACCAACATGACGGGGGTGACAGTGCACTTGGTGACACCAAGCTCGCTCGAATCAGCGAGTACATTGAGGAGGACTCAAGTGCACTAGCAATGGCGAGTCGTTGGCAACCGGTCTCGCTTCGGAAGCGTGTGGCGCGTGAGGGGGGCGCGCGTTTGTCTTCTAAAGGGCAGCAATCCGCCTTGAAGCGCCCACGGAAAGATGCAAAGGCTAGCTCTACCTCAATGGGCCTGGTGTCACAATCGATGCGGCAGTGGGAAAAGCATTTGGAAGCGGAGCTAGTTGTCGAGGGCGAGACCGTTGACAGCTTCCGGCAGGGGAAATCGAAGTCTAGTTATATTGAGAAGGAACAGTTCCAGAGGGAGGCACAGTGGAATGAATTTTTGCGAGAGAAGGCACTAGAAGAGCAGCAACGCGAATTGGCCTCGAAGCGTGCGATTCGTAGAGGAGAGGTGAATCCATAGAATCCCCGGAGTTGATAGGGTGGTATTATGGCGAAAATCTCTTCTTGCTCTTTATTTTCTTTGCATCTCAGTTAACTCGGCAACTATGTGGAGCATTATGGCGCTTGCATTCGGAAGCACTCAAGAGTAGATGCATGTAACCTTTTTGAAATTATTGGTCTCCTCTTTTTGTATTAGCTGCTTATTCTTGATAATAATTAATAAAATCTACATTTTATCTTGTAGTTTTCTCGAGCTAAAAATCTATAGTTCTCACACGAATACCTATCATTTGAAGTGTGTCAAGCATGGGTCAATCTGCCAAAATAACTCGTGGGGGCAACAAGAAGCGCATTAATCAGGCGCGGCTTCAAGCTAAGATGAAAGCACAAGGTGCAAAAATACACACAACATCCATTAAAGAATCAGTAGATGTCAAACGCTTGCTTAAACAGAAAGCCCAGGCAATCTCCGGCGAGTTGAAAGCCAAGGCCTCCGCCAATTCGCAGGGACAACAGGCACAGCCTGCCAGTATTGTCCGCATGGTTCCTAAACCACAGCCTAACACCACTTCTGTGTCCCCTACAGGAGGCAGCGTAGCCCGACGCACAGCACCATGAGGGGAATAGCCTAAAAAGGGGACGTAGGGGGGGCTAGAGAGTATTTGAACCCTGTTACCACTAATTATCAGTTTTTTAAATGACCTTTTCTTACGATAAGATGTGTTTTTTCATTTCTGTCAACGATTAATATTTCCACAAGAGGTGCGTGCTTTCATATTTGAGGCCATGAAAAATTTTAACACATAGTTTTTCCCACGATGGTTTAAGAAATATTTCTATTTAACCCATTCCTTAACGGGGAAGGCTTCTCTAAATGGACGTTGTACACTTTTTATTCTACTCCATTTTTTTCTCCTTGTACTGTGGTGATTTCCTGTAGTTTACCGCCTGCAATTAGTCTACCAACCTTGCTATCCTACAACTTACAGTTTTTCACTAAACTACCCTCAGATGATGCGTCGTGTTGTCATTCAGCCCATCGCCCGCCGTGCGGCCGCGGTTTCCTCCACCGCCCTAACAGTTCGCTCACGCCACGCTTCCACCGTGGCGGTCTCCGTCCAGGGGCTGCACTACGTCGGCACCGGCCTCGCCGCCATCGCACTGGCGGGTGTGGGTATGGGTATCGGCACCATCTTTGGATCGCTCTTGTTGGCCTGCGCGCGCCAGCCAAACCTGACGAAATTGCTCTTCAACTACGCCATTTTAGGCTTCGCCCTGACAGAGGCTATCGGCTTGTTTGCACTGATGCTCGCTTTCCTCATGTTGTTCTCGTAAAGAACGCAGTGAAAAGTAAGAGCCTCCAGTATGTGTGGAAGAATGGGTTGGGTGAGTGGACCCATTCCTCCCTCACTCCTTTTGGTGTGCTCAGTTATCGGTTAGTTATAGGGAAGTAAGCTGTGTTATAGTTGCCATGGTGTTGCAAATTGAAGTTAATAATAAAAAAAAATGAACTAGTAACTCTTATCGATGGTTAGAATAAAGCAATATCACTAAAGTGAAGTAGAAAGGATGTACGGTGTAATGTCGCATGACTGTCATTGCATTATTATTATTAATAAGTAGGTATCACTTGTCGTTATGGGAATATATTTCTGAGTGTGTCTTATTATAGGGAAGTTTTATCGTTTCCTTTCTGAGCCTTGGGGATCATATTTACGGATCTACGGAGAATGGTTTAGAGTTCGTTTTCTTTGTACATTTTCTTGTACGATTTTTCCCTTTTCATAACCCTTTCCCCTCCCCCCCCCCCCCCCCCCAAAAAAAAAAAAAAGATGAAAAACCATACCACAAATCTTTATCCTTTGTAGTATATCATGTCGTATAAGCGGGTTGTGAAGTTTGGAGGAGTTGGACTCCTCACGTTAGCGTGTACTCTGGGCGGGGTTCGCTGGTATAGACTCGAGAAGAGACGAACCGAACTAAACAACGAATATGAAAAGTTGATAGTGGAATCTCGTATGTACAAGGAGGAGGAGCTGCGCTTTTCAAAGGAATTACGTGAGAGGGAGAAGAAGACGGCTCTCCTGCATGAGACCATCGACACACTTTGGCAGGACCGCCTCGAACGCTACAAAAGGGCGATCTTGGATCAGTACGCCTACCTGAAGGCGATGCCAGAGGCTTTAGGCTGTTTAAATGGTGTCACAAATCACTATCGCTATATGGCTGACAACATGCGCAAATTCGTAGGTTTTGATGTGTCATGTTGTCAACTACACAACCTCGCGCTCCTCCTTGAACATGCCCGCGCTGTTGGATTAACACGCGTTCTTGAAACGTTGCAGGAGTTGTTTGCATCTGAGCCTCTCATCATGGCGGCGTGCGAAAGTGTGGAACAAACCGTGGGGGTTAGTTGTCCCAGTACTGTGGCTGAGGCCAGCGTTGCCTTTGCTTTTTGCTTGGAGGCGCTGGACGAAGCAGTATCTCGCTGTTCGAGCACCTTTGAAACTGCCGTAGAAGCTTCCACTCCTAGCCCCGTTTCCGATGGCGTGCGAGAATTGGTGAAGAGGGCGCAACTTTCTACTCTCAGTCGTAGTCAAAGAGTTCTGGCCGAGAAGCGGTTAGCTCTGGAAAAGCTAGTGCAGCGCGAGAAACGCCAGCTTCGGACCAAGGAGGATGTACGTTCAGCCATTGAGTATGCAGAAAAGCTTCAAACCTATTTCGTAAACCCCACCAAGGGTTCCCCTTGGTCTTTTATTAAACGTGAGGATGCGTTTACACATGCGGTCCGATCTGATGCCCAGGTGAAGCGTGCACTTCAACAGATAGAGCTGTGGCGGAATACAGCGGCAGTCTTTTTGCTGCGGCAACAGGCCCAAGATGTCCTAGATTGCTATCAATTGGTGCTCGCTGAATCACTTACAGGTATAAACAATACCCAAGCCTAAAACGAGATGGTGGTAAAACTGTAAAAATGCAGTATTGCTGAGTTTCACGTTTCATCATGCTTGATTTATTTCTCTTGACATGAACTGCGCTGCAATAAGTATTTGGCTCTATGCCACCGTTATAAAAAACTCGAGAAAGAGAATGGTGACCCTGGCCGAATTTCGGCGCATGTCATTGGATGCATCCAAGATGAAAGTGGGTGGTCTTTGTTGCATGCATCCCCGCGTTCAATTGGTAGACTTGTTCTTTTTTTCTTCATCTGCAAGGGTCTCGGTGCTGTAATGTATATTTTGGGAAAAGCAGTTCATCTTGTCGGGACTATGATGGTGGATAAGCACCTGGATATGCGGTTAAAGGTTTGCCTTTTCTTTTTTCTCACCTTTTGTTTTCTCAACATACTACAAGTGTTTCCTTTTGACGCATTATAGATAATATTCAAATAATTCTATTCACACGCACATACACACAACAGTCTCCATTCGGGAAGATATATTCATCCTTTTTATTCTACATAATTGCCGTGAATTTCGAAAATGCCAGAGGCTTGTTTTTTGTGCCTAGACTCAAGCGAATATATGCGTGATGGCGATCAGTTTCCCAATCGCCTCATGGCAGAGCAGGAGGCCGCAAATCTATTGGTTAACGCAAAGATACAAATGAACGCGGAAAATGTCGTCGGTTTTTTGACTACTGGCGGTCCAGCATGCACTGTATACGAGACGCTAACTTTGGATGTGGATCGCGTCATGGCGAGCCTTTCGAAAATCACTATCCGTGGCCCCAAGTGTCACTTTGCCAAGGGCCTGCTTATTGCCTCGCTGGCCCTTACCCACCGCACAAACCCCCGTGCGGAAAAGCGTATTGTTGCTTTCGTCGGGTCACCTGTGAAGGAGACACCAAAGGATCTGGAGTCACTTGCCAAGAAGCTGAGAAAGGAGGACGTAGCCGTCGACGTCGTCTGCTTCGGTGTGGAGGAGAACGTGCCGCTGCTTGAGTCATTTGTCCAGAAAGTCAACCGCAATGCCAGTTCTCGTTTTCTCAGTGTCTCGAAGAACGCCAATCTAACAGACGTTCTCATGAGCAGTCCGATTCTCCTTGGCGGCGAAAGTTTCACGCCCGAGCGGAGTGGCGGCGCGAGTGTAGGCTTTGGTGTGGATCCGAACGTGGATCCTGAGCTCGCCATGGCCCTGCGCCTTTCGCTGGAAGAGGAACAGCAGCGACAGGCTGCCGTTGCGGCCGCGGCATCCGCGAGAGAGGGGGACGCGGGGCCTGCTTCCGCGGGCCCGCCGCCGGCCAACACAACCCAGCCCGGCCCGACAGCCGTGGAGCCAGACTTTTCAAACATGTCCGAGGAGGAGATGCTGCAGCGCGCGCTAGCCTTGTCTCTTCAAGAGGCGGCTCCAGTCCAATCACAAGGTCCCTCGGCGGCATCCAACGATGCTGCCAAAGCGAATGAGGAGGGAGATTCCGAGGCTCAAAAGGATTCCAAGGGAGAACGAGATAATGAAGAAACTGAGAAAAAGGACCAAAACTAGAGTGGGCGGGTATAGCTGGTGGGGCTGGATCACCCTTCCAAGAGTCTCGGTTTTCTTTCTTCTTTAAAGTGTGTTTGCATTGGAAGTTTAAGCTTGGGGAAAGAGGGTGAAAAAATCAATATATCAAAGTAATTTGTAGGTTACTTTTTTTTTTGTCTTTTTGGCGTAACGCAACGATGGGATTTTTGCACAAGACCGAGGATCTTTCTGGTATGACTTCTTGTAGTTGTCATGTTTCGCTGCAAATTAAGGGAATCCCTTAACAGCCCCCCTTTGAATACACACAGATATATGCACACTAGTATGAAAATATAGGATTGAGTATTATCTGTGGGAAAGAGCGAACATTGAATTTTTGAATCTTTCAAGTGAATGGGCGTGCATCTTTTTTTTTTTTTTTTCCCATAGGCACTGAAGGGAATTAGAAATTGATCATTTTATAAGCGCATAAGGAGCGTGCATTTTGAAGGGAAATGAATAGCATCCATGTTGTTTACTGTGGTACCGATACCTTTCGTGTGGAGGGGGTCTTACAAGGAGTAATAGAAAAGAAGCACTTTGCGTGGAAAACGAGTTACCACCTGTCCGTTACCAGGGTGGTCAATATCGACGCTGCGGATAAAAGGCTTTTATCATTCTGCAATATTATCATTCTGGGTAAAGGGTGTCGCTCACCAAAGAGTCGAGACAGCTACAACGACCGCCCCGTTCTGGCCTTGGATGATGCCTCGCCCAAATGTGTTGAGGAGCTTCAAGATTCGTCTTTTTACTACGGATCTACCACGCTGGATCGTTTAAGAGCAGAACTGGAGCGCATTGCCTTGACCCCTATTCATGTGATCTATGATAGACTTCACCAGTGCCTGACACCAGCTGGCGAGGCCACCTTTCACAGGGCCTTTTGGATTTTCTGCAAGCACCACAGCGATGTTCTCAGCAAGGATGAGCTATTGTATTGGTTGCGTCAAACGAAGTCCTTGGCGTTCACCGAAGACAATCTTCAGGAGTTCCTCGACAAAGAGCTCGGAAAGGGTGTGATGACGGCGCACAATGCGGCTTTGACCCTGGGACAATTCAAGCAAATACATGTGAACTGGCTCGCGAGTGGGGATGCCGAAGAGGCATGGGCGACCCTACACGTAGTGGGAACTTACCCTAATGGTTTACCGTACTCCTGGTTTGACATAAATTGCACACGTATCGACAAGGACACGAATACGTACTTATCCATACATGGAATCAAGTTCTTTTCAAATTTGTATAAGCTCAAGCATTTCAAGAACGCGCCAGACATATGGCAGTTCACGCCTGGCTGTCCATGGGCGGGTGTGGGCGGGATGGAAAAATATCAACTATCCCTTGACAAATTTATTGAATGTTGGAAGTATATGGCACTGGAGCACCGCGAGTCGGTGATTCAGTATGCGCGCTACTGGGGGTACAAGGGCGACGCAGCGCTTCTTTTTACGCGACGGAATGCTCGAACCACACGGGAACCGCAGGAGGCACTCCCCAATACCATTCAAGTGCTCGTTGTTGGCTCGGAAGGGTGCGGCTGTAGGAGTCTGATTTTTACCTTGACTGCTGAGGGGCACGAGAAAGGGGCATTTCGAAGTGTTGCGAATCGAACGGAATCCAGTGAACTCTATGTGCGATCCACGACATTTTATCTTCCCCAACCTGACACCAATCCTCAGACTATTGTTTATACGATCGTCCCATCAGAGAAGGCAGAATTGATTCTTACACACGAGAACTTGAATAAAAGCTTTGACGTGGTATTGCTTTGTTACAATGGTGGCGATCCCGTCTACAGCATCCCGTACCTCATGAGATTCTATAAGTGTGTTGTGGCGGCGCACTGCACGACAAACCTTCCCTTTATTATTGTTCAAACAAAGAACGATTGTGCAGCTGAGTGCGATGATGATACTGCAAGGCAAAACGTGTCAAAATTAGAGGCTTTCTGTTTGGAGCATCGGCTTCTGTGGCCACCAGTGCTGACGAGCTGTGTGCAGACGGAGGAAAATGACTTGCCTGAGCTGAATGAGTATGTTTACACGGTGGCAGCGGACCCGAATATCGCGGTAGGTAGGGCACCTTTGACTTGGGTTCGTATTTTCCGTCGTGTTAACGTAGTGGCAATTGTATCAATTGCTACTATAGGTCTTCTTCAGGCGCTAGTTATGGGGGTAGTTCGTTACCAGAGAAGCAGAAAAGCCACGAGTTAGCGTCATCCGCTCAACCAGACGCCGCTCCATAATGCCAGTACGCGAAACTCCAACATCTCGCATCGCCTCCGGCGGTGCTGAAGAAACACTTCACCACCTTCTATCTGAATGCCAGGCACCGACTGTGACCAACGCCCGTTCTGATTCGCAAAGGATGATCAGAGAAAACATGTGGGAACTACTGCAAAGCAAGGTATTGCGTGATTACCTCCAGAAAATTTTTGGCGTCAATGTTTTTGGGTAATACGCAGGATAAGAAAGGAAAAAAAAGTTAGCGTCATCCCCTAATTAATTGGATGTTGAAATGATTTGTCAATCGCCGTAGCCAATTGTTGTTGCACCGTAGGTTGACTCGGCAAATTATCCTTGTCTTTTTTTTATGTTTCACCGAACAATTGAGGCGTGGATGCTATTTTCATTCGGGGATCCTCATTCAACTCGCTTGTCCCAGTCCTTTCTCATCTTTTTATTTCTCATTACTAAGAATAATAACTCCGCCACGATTAAAAGAATATATCCTCTTCTCTATAAAACCATGGCATCTTGTGTGGACCCTGTGCCTGCTACCTTCGCCGCTGGGTTCCATTGAGGGACGGAGAAATTCTTCTGTAGCAAGTTTAAAGACTCGATTGTATCCAAGCAGGTGGGGTTTATGGGTGGCAGCGATGTCCCTGGTGGGGTTACCTACGCTCAAGTCATGAAGGGTGACACTGGCCATGCCGAAGTATTGCATTTTATGTACGATCCCGCCAAGGTTTCGTACAAGGAGCTAATCGAGTTTTTTTTTTCGTATTCACAACTCTACGACACCGAACCAGCAAGGTGTTGATATCGGAACCAATTATCGAAGCGCGATTTTTTATCATAACAATGAACAAAAGAAAGCCGCCCAGGAGTACATCGCCAAGCTAAACGGCTTGGACGAGGAGCTGAATGCGAAATTCCAGGTGTTTGGAGGTGCGAAGTGTATTACCACTGTCGAAAAGGCATCAACCTTCTACCCAGCAAACACCTTGATCATCAGGAGTACTTCGAAAAAACCCCTCAAGCGCATTGTAGTCATCGCATTCATTTCTGAGGGTGTTGAATAAATGGATCCCGTAAAAAGGTATTTTACGATATAGATATATATGATCGTGATACGAAATTCAAAAAGTGAAAACATATATGAATAGTAGATATTTGCTCTATTTAAATTTTGTTTAGACATTTTGTCAATATTTATTTTTAGCTTTGATAATGAAGTTTGTTGCAGACATTACATATAAATTATGCGATATTATATATATGCATATATACCAATACACATAAGCATGTGTGATTTAATTTCAAATCCTTTATTTAGTTTTCGAAGGAAACTGTGTCAAATTCGTACGCAAGCCTTATCAGATCACTGTCCTTTAAAGAAAGGTAACGGTAGCGAGTGTCGTAGTATAAAAATTATTTTATGTGAGTCGTAATTCTTTTTTTTTTGTTAATATTTTCTTCTAGGGAGGGCAAATATAGTTTTATGCTGTATACGCAAGCAAAGATCGAAAATATCAATTCATTCCATTTTAGTCATTGTGGAACTTGTTTTTAAGTCAAGACGCTAAATATTCAAGGCTAGTATGTATTTAAATTAAACATTAAACACACCGATACAGACAACTAAATGAGTCAAATCATTATTTCTTACATACTATGAAAATTGGCTAATATCGCCGATTTACAGCCTGCAGACATTCAAACTTCACTTCAAGACCGTAGTATTGCTCTCAAAAATGTATCACTGCGTAAGGATGCTATGAATGCTATCCTTCCTGTACATGTAGAGGATTTCACAATCCTTAACTTGGCAGTTTTTCTTCCGAGATTTACGACATCGGAGCCCATCCGGGTCGAGGTCGAGCAGGCATGTCTGGTGGCCCAAATGAGCCTGTCTGAGCCCTCACCGGAGCGCACCTTGGAGAAGATCCTTAGCAACATCACAAACGAAACCATTTTAGGTTGCCCAAAGGCTGATTTATCGAGTGAGACCGCAAACAAAGCTCTACCTGAGGATGAGGAGCTTCTTTACACGGAAAGTGAAGTAGTGGAAAAATCCACTGTTGCGTACTCGGAGAACGCAGGTGATTATGGGGATTTACTGTCCTGTCGCAGCGACAGTGAGTTTTCCGACGCCGAGAGCACCAGTCTCTTGCAATCCGAGAGGGAGGGCATTGCCGATACCAACCGATCGATAGGCGGTGGTTTCTTTTCTTATCTGCGAGACCGTGCATTGGACTCGATAAAATGGATTTGGCAGCGACCAATCCAAATAATCGTCAAGGATCTCACTTTCGTATTAAAATTTGATTTGTGCAGAAACCTAGGTTTTGACTGCCACGTGGACTATCTCGAGTGTGTTGTTGAGCTAAAGCAAGGGACGGATCCCCAACAACTAAGTTTAGTTAACATGTCAACAAGTAATGTGGACTTTATGGTCACTACAGACGAGACAAGCATAAAGGTCATTTCAATAGAATCCGCCAGTGCCAAAGAAATGGCAGTCGATGACATTTCCAACAGGTCGGGTGACCGCAGGAAGATTTTAGTTTCCTTCGATGGTACCTCAACCATCCGCTGCGATACGGCTTCCCTGATTGCGCTCATCAAGTGCAAGGCTGCATGGGAGATGCCACAGACGCTGCGAGCAGGTGGCTACCCCTTCTTTGAAGCTTGGAAAGAAGGCTCGATCTGGGCTTATGCGGCCAGCCGCAGCCTGGAGAGGCTTCGTTATCAGCGCCGACGGTACAACTTCAGCCGGTCTCACTTGCGCTTCTTCTCAAGGGCGAGAGGACGATACCTGCACCTGCTTGACGCTTGTCACCGCCACCAAAGTGTGGAGGGTTATAAACAGGACCTTGCAGAGGTTGAACACGATCTTCATTATTGGGATGTGATTTTGTACTTGCGCCGCCATGTACAGCAACGCTACTTGATGGTGGGGCTTCCAGAAATGCTGGATCTGACACACGGCAACAAGGTTCCGTGGGTGGGCACCATTCAGACCTACCACTTTGAGTGGAGCACCGTGCGGTTATGCCTGTTTAATGTGACCACCGTCGTAATGGCGGATGTTTCCGTTCTAGTACAAAATACAGAGCGAGTTTTCGAGGTGGGGAGTGCACTGGTTGAGATGCAAGAGCATTGCCAAGCATCGTCCTGGGTCACTTTTGGTACTGGTACGTCCATGCCGTTACTCAGCGTGTCTCAGCAAGTAGCCGCTGACCACGTTGTTACAGCGGTGAAGCTAACCGAGATGGCACTTTTCTTACGGGTTGACGATCTTTACTCAGGGGCGTCAACTATGCTGGACAGCCTTCGGGAAATCGGCCCATGGAACATTACAGCCTCCCAGGAGTCACCTGTCGCGAAGAGTCGTTCTCATACCCTGACAGTCGCCGTTTCGCGATTTGAGTGCGTGCTTGACTCCATGCAGCTTGTCATGGAACGGTTGTCTTTTGCAAGGACAGGGTCGTTGACAGACATGGCACATTATGGCTGCACATTGCAGCATCTCTTCATTCGATTCGATGAGTCATACTTTGTGTCGCCGATTGCTGTTAGTATGAAGCCAAGCGGTAGAATTGTTGTATCGGAGGTCGTCCTCCGCGTCACTCGCCCTACTTGGGATTATCTCTGCGTGCTGAGTAGCCGCGCAGCGGAATTGCTCGAGAAAGTATCCGATTGCTGGATGCCTGGCACGGTCGTCACCGTGCCTACTGTTCACGGCGAAAGGGTTAGTTTTGCATTTTTAGAACACTACCATGATCAGAGCTCGTCTTTGCGAAAGGTGAAGGGCTTACCTAGTCTCTTTGTGAAGGGATGTCACATTATTTTCGAGCCCTTTAATTTGACCCTCACTGCCTCCAGTGTGCTCCTGAGTGGTTCGACGCGCAGAGGCCAAAAAGAGACGCACATCGACATCAAGTATGTGGCGTGCACCTCTGACTGTGTGCAGCCCATGTGTTTAAGTCTCACCTTAAAAAAAGGTCTGCATCTGTACATACCCGAGAATCTTCAGGGGCTAAAAATTTTAACGATTCCTTCTGCAACTTGTTCGAGCAAATACCGCGACGACATGCGGATGGGCACAGAGGAAATCATGCTTCTACAAATAAAAGATGCGCACTTCGTCTTTATACAGCAAATTGTATACGCATCGCTAGGCACAACTCGCGGGCTGAACGATGGTGTAACCATCTCGTCCTTTAAGATAATCTCGTCTACAGATTTGACAGGCTCTTCCAGTACAACGTGCCCTTATCACTCTTCGTTCATACAGCTGTCCTGCAAACTTACACGTCTGGTGTTGCCTAGAATCGGTGTGATTCCGTTTACCATCCTTGGCATGTTTTTTTCCAGGCTACACGCCTTCATCACGGACGAGATCCTCTCGGTAGATGCCTATAGGCTTATATTGAACGCCTGTACCGACGTAGCGATAGATTTGAACACGGACGAGTGCGTCATTGACTGTGGGTGGTCCAGAGACCGGTACGGCCGATTGGAGTTGAGCACTTCCCTTCCGACCGCGCGTCGCCAGTGCGATCAGTCAGTCCAAAAGCGACGGGGCACACTAGACGCGTTCGGGGAGCCCTTTCTCCCGGTTTTTACGCGGTCCGACATCGAGCCTGTTCTTTTCAAAACAGATCCTTCGCGGCTCGTGCTGAGCCTCACTATTCCCTGTTTGTCGGCATCCTTGGAGCTCGCTGAAGGCTCGGCAGCCGGCACCGCCGTCAAGACTGTGCTTTGCCTTTCTGCTTTTCAGATCGAGGTGCCACTTCCCCGATATGATTTCTGGACAGATGAGGTACGGGCAACCGTGTCACCTCCACCTAAAATAGTCTCGGACTACGTGTCCGTTAGACTGGAGCAGGTCGATGCGTCCTTCAGGATCGGCAGTCTGACTGTGAAGGGGGTGGAGATCCAATGGGGAAGGTTGACCTCGGCCTTCCCCCCCTCACTCACCTATAGAGTTAAATTGGATGTCAACAATGCGACTGAGGTGCCGAGTCTCTCTTCTCTCTCCACCACCACCTCCTCAGAAGAGGTGTATGCTTTTGTCGACGTGCAAGTCGACTCGTGGGACGCGCGGTTGGATCTCTCGTGTGAGAGGGCCAACTACCACAACGCTTTAGAGCTTATGCGCTTCGTTATTTCTGCCTCTGACTCGTTGCACCCTTTTGTATGCATCACACAGAACATGGCAGATCAGGAATTTAACCTAGACACTATCGGCGATCTTCATTTTTGTACCCCTGCAGGAGTTTCGTGTAAGGAAACGGAAAAGGTTCTCGTAATTGAGCGTTGCTCCTTTATGGCCAGCCGAAAAGAATGTCATCTGGTCGTCTGTGAGGACACGACCGTGATCTTTCGCAATTGCATCTTCAAGCATCTACATGATGATTTTGTATTGTTGACTGACAAGACGGCGTTCTATATACTCGTGCAATGCTCTGAGGCATTTGACATATTCCATGACCTGGTGCATCCTCAATTGCCGGAAGCGGGTGAAGTCTCGACAACGTCCCCCTTCAAGTTTAACCTTGCCCTGAGGAAGGGTCTTTTTCAGATGCAGCTAACAAAGAAGGTTACCTTTGTGGTTTCTCAGCATCAGACTTTGTTCAATAGTTTGTCCAGCAAGATGCTAAATCGTAAGAAGCTTCGTGTTGAAAACATTCGCATTGATTGTATGTGCAGTGGCTCCGCTCAAATGTTGCCGGTATGCACAAGGATCACTGTAGAAGCCGAGTCATCCTTTTCAGCGGAGCACGAGCTCCTTCTCAACTGCTCTCTGAGCTTTGGGGAGGTACTCATTCCGATCATAGCCACTGCAATCGAACCGTTATCGTCTCTACTGTGTGATTTACATGCCCAGTACTCAAAGTGGGGGATTGTGAAGCGGAGCCGGTTTGTTGCAGCATCCTTGCACCAACAGAGGATGGAACCGGAACCCTTTTTCCGGTTTGAACGCTGGAGAGTGGTCTTTTCCATCTCGCTTATTCCCTTACAGGTGCTGCTACCCAATCGCATGCCGGTTATCACATTAACGGTTTCGAATGTCTTTATATGCTCTACCAAGGACCGCCAAAACGAAGATGGTGTGTTGCACGCGCGTCTAGGTCTTCACGGCGTGGCAGCGTACGAATTCTCAAGCGAGTGCTTTAAACCGCTTTTGACAAACCATTTAGTGGTGGAAGCTCAAGGTAACGTGGGGGGCGCCACCGGACTCTGCGAGCTTCACATGACGGTTAGCCCAGGAAACATCGACGTTTCAGCTGAGCAGGTGCGCCTACTGAAGTATTTAACAGAATACACACAGGACCTGGCGATATGCCGCTCCACGGCACGTATTATTAACGAAACGGGTACGTCCTTTTCCTTAACGATGACTTCAGGGAGCGTAGTCACTGTAAGCGACCAGCAGGAGTTGGCGCTGCACAAGCTTTTGAAACCAAATCAGCTTGCGGGGATTCGACGCGATGGTGATACCTTCGATCACGTTTTGGTGGGTAAGAGTAACGCAGCTTTGCACAACTTTGCGGAACCCAATACGTTTGGCATCGGCACCAGCGTTTGTGTGTTTTCGAGCGGCTTTGCACTTCACGTGACCACCGCGATGGATTCTCAGTTCACCCAGCGCGTGTGGGTGCGCACGTTGGTGCTTGTAAAGAATGAAACGGCTTACCGCCTGATATTCACCTCAGACAGCTCCTCTGGCTCGCGTATCGTGGGACGTGGCGCGGTATCTTGCCTCCCCGAAAGCTTACTAGATTGCAGGGGGCTGAACCTGGCCTTGCTGCTTGCAGATGATGACAGTTGCCTCTCGCTGAAGGAACCTCTCTGGCATGCCACGAGTGCGCTGGAGCGCGTGAAGCTCGCCTACAAGGAGGAAACTCCACCACAGCGTATAGCGATCGAGTTTATTTCCCAAAAAGATGCCTCGAGTCACTATGTGACTCTAGATTTTGAGCTCACTGGAGACGGTGGCATTATGATATTTGTGCATCTCTCGCAGCCTCTTCTCGTGAATCAGACCTGTTTCCCTATTCTGGTTGAATTCCTTGGTGCGACTTCCTTACCAGAGCATATGACCTCCCTTCGAATCGATCCTGGTGCCTCAGCGAGTGTTTGCCACCTGAATCCGGCCATTTCTCACCCTAGTCGTGTGCGCATTGATGCTAACTCGATCCTCTACGAATCCTCAGATAATTTGGAGCTGTATTCTGCTCATCACAGCGATTTCGACACAAGCGTTAACTTTGTTGTGAAGCACTGCAAATACCCTCTGCGCTACTTTTTTGAGCTGACCGCAGGCTATAAAGCCAGACCCTACCCTGGGCGGAGGACTACAGCATGTATTATTTCGGCTAGCAACCAGGCCTTCGTTCGGAACGAGTGTGAGGTAGACATTCTGATTTTGTCGACTTCAACTGGGACACCTGTCGGTAGCCTTCCAGCGGACGGTCTGCGGAGCCGCTCTGAGGGTCCGAACCTGGGTTACGTTCCGTTTAATCATGGCCTACGTTTGAAGGTCCAGGAGTTGTTCTTTTCTGAGGAATTTGAGATCATCCCCAACTTTGCTGGGGCCTGTATTCAATGCACGTCAAAAGAGTCCAATGGAGCGTCGCCCGTCGGCCACACGATGTTTTTCTTGCTGCGCCCGATCGCAGACAGCGAAGGTCGCTTCTTTGACATCTTGCCCCCGATGGTGATTGTCAACCGGCACCCTTCACTGCGTCTATATGGGCGCCATATGGTCCTGAGAAGGGATCCGACGGACGCCGCCGGTAGTACCGGCTTCTTGCCCGCGACCAGCTTTCACGTAGACGCGAATGCGCAGAGGGAGTGGTATACCATAGCAAGCGTTGGCTACTCCAGCTACTTTTCCCTCAGCTTCAACGATCACGTACCGCATTCCTTTCTCGACAAAGCCGACTTGCCTCCAAACACATCATGGAGAGGCTACATTGAGCATAGGAACTCTTTTCATTACGTAGACATCACCAGAAAAGGGCTTTACGACCCTGTGACCATGGTCATCAGTGAGCCACAGCCCGCGCTGCTTCGGGTTGTAAACATGACCACGGTTGCCTTTCGCGAGGTGGACGCGTTGACGACGAGTTCACTGAGCTCGTCGCATCCCGGTGACAAGGAGCTGGTGCTAACGCGTGTGGATGGCAGCAACGCTCGACTGTGCATTTCGTTGTTGGGTGACTGCGATTGTACCGACGGCTTGGTTTCTACATCCACATTCTTTTCAGTCCGTGTCCGAACCCGTGGTGGGCGATCGCGACCGACCCACCATAGTGCTTCTTTTCGATCCCAAGGCTGACATTTTCGGCCATAAGGACGTATTGGTTCCGCCTGAAGAAAAGCAACGCCTCGAGCTGCGGTTAGAGGGAAGCATTTTTAGGCAATGCTTGAACTTACGCGATGGGGTATGCACACCGGTGCAGCTGCAGCTAGAGTCTTTATTCATCTATGTCGCTTACACAGGCACCTTCACAGTGCAGTGCACCGCTGCTGGGCTCAGCATTTGCAACGAATGCGATGGTGAGCAAATCCGTATTCTGGAGCCCTTTGAGCTGAATTTGGCGGTGCGGGATGCCAGTTGGGGTCTCTGCTCCGTGAATGTTCATTCCTTTCATAGTAGTGTAAGCCCGATCCACATTACCATTTCAGATTGGTTTGTGTACCAAGTACAGCAATTCTTTGAGCATTGCAGGCTTTCGCCCTCGGAGGGCTCGGTGGCCTTGATGCACGATTCCTATAGAGCGGCCCCTTTATTGGATCACGCTGGACCGCTGCGTTTTATAAGTATAGACCAGGCAACTTTATCGACCATTCCTGTTGAGATTAGTTGGGATCGAAGTGTGGTCCCACCAACCGACTATATCCTTGGCGATTCCCCGTTAAGTCTGATTATTCCATCCCTTCATCACGCTCGCTTTGTCCTCCCACGCGTGCAGTTCAAAAAGCTCTTCACGCCTTCACTAAATCAGCTCTTCGGTACGATTCAGCAGCTATTCCTAACAGAGATACTGAAGCAGCTGCCGCAGATTGTAGGCAGTGTTGGCTTCTTCAGAAGCGACAGCTCTCTGATCCAACGCATAGGGTCAGGCCTCACCTCTTTCTTTTCCTGGAGTTCGAAGCAGGATGACAAGACAAACAACGACGCTTCTCTGCTATAGACAGGCGGTCTCGCAGGGAATTCTGCAAAGACGAACTATAGGTAGTTCGGTGTATAATCGGTAAGTGATTTCTTTGCGGTTTCTTTTGGTGTAGACTCTGTTTGCTTTTTAAACTTTCTATAATCCTATAAAGAACAACAAGTTTGTCTAATCCGTGGCGCTTCGAGCGTCTTGCGGCCAAAAATAGCTGTTGATCATCCGACACGCTTTAGCTGTTCTAGAAACCACCTAGGAAATCTTAATGGTCTGCCTGCACATCGTGTATGTTCAGAGTGGGCCCCGAACCCCCTTGTGTGCTACTTGTACTTGGAAATTCTTTCTGTGTGTCATATCTTTTTTTTTTTTTGCTCGTTTATACAAAGACCCTGCTGCATCGTTTTAGGTGAGAACCCTTTTGATGTGAAACCGAGTATTCCATTTTGTCGCCAGGATTCAGTAGCGCAGGCCGAGGACGGAGCCCAATCGTGTTCAACTCTTTTCCTTTAGAATTTAGACTGTGGGGAAAGGGGCACCACAGGCAAGCCAAGGGGATGGAATCTTGGCAGGAGGGGTGGGGGACAAGAATGAAAAGGGGCTCCTTCAATGCGCACACTCCATGCGTCACCCGCCTGGGCTGCTAGATTGAGCGCTGCGCTACGCTACCGCCTTGCGCGGCAAGGTTTCTCAACTACAGGATTCGTGTTAGACATTTATCGCTTCACTCCGTGGGGTAAGCATCTTATAGAGAAGAAGATCGAACCTGTTTAGCTGAGCCGTCACATACACACTGAGAGCACTTTTTGCGCAAGCTTTACAACTTTCCCTGACACACGGTTCT